>MJUU01049242.1:110513-151224 GCA_002080025.1 Modiolus philippinarum
GGGGGGGGGGGGGGATTAGGGCATGGAAAATGCAAGAACTCCTGGGCAGTGTAGTTGGTTTTAATGTACTTCGCTGAGATTCGTATCACTGGATACTCCTGGTTCCAACTCAATATTTGACAAAACTAAGTTATTCAATTTAATTTAATTGAACCAATTAATTTATAATACTGTAGGCGTATTGTTTTACCTTAATTTCGGTTTCGGTTAACCGTTTGGGTGTTTAGTTTAGAGACCGATAACATCAAAATTGGTGGCATCAAAAAATTGTATGTTCTACATTAGTTCAGGAAAGGTGTACTTGTGCTTGAGAGAATTTTTCATATCAATGCACTATCATACTTTCAAATTTTGGCTTTTTTTGAAATGTCAAATTGCTATTCTGACCACCTCTTTTTGTGTCCACATTTCATGATTTTATTATGTCAAGTTTTTTTTTTTACTTTTGGCTCGATGAGTACCCATTGGTTGTTTTAGTGTTGTGATTGTCTTCTGGTAGTCTTTTTGTCGGGCAACGGATGACAGCGATTGTAAGGACAATTTGACAGTCATTTTTATGTTTGTTTACGATCCCGCATCCATGGGCATATAGTCAAGTATGTAGCATTGCTTGACATCTAGCAATAAATTTCGCTCAAACCGGTCTTGAACTTACTATGAGGTATGAGCAAGGCGTTGAAGAAAATGAAGAACAACAATAGAATCGTTGTTCCATTGCTTTGTTTTACCATGTTTTGGTAGAAATTTTGTCTCATGTGCTTTTAATTACATGTATAATTAAAAGTGGTCCTACACTAGCCTCGCATGCATCTTTTGGTACAGCAACAGGGATTTCACTTAAGGTCAGGAAAAAGTACCATTTATAGTTTCAAGCTAGCAAAGCCCAGCCTAGCTTTCTAATTCGACCTACCAACCTTAGAAAAATTGGGATTAAAAATACAAAAATACCAAAGTTGCATCATGAACAGTAAACTTTTGTTATGCTGTACATGTGTTTCAAGGAGTAACCTCTCATCAGCAGCATTAAAATCAAATAATATGGAAAGTAATAATAAAAAAAATAGAGAAGAAGTACTCAATACCAACAAGGTTGATACGCGAAGCTATGTAACCCCCGCCGCTGCAGTAAAGTGGGTGTGCAATGTGTTACAAAGTTAATGGAAATTTAGAGGTACTATTGCATTGCGTCCACAAAGTGGACCTGTCTTGCAGTATGCATTAAGTCAATAAAGTTCCATAACTCCCAAAAGAATTGTCGAATCAAAATGGCGGCATAATATGATCAAGTTCATATATGGTGGCAAACGATCATACAAAATTCAGCAAAATCCGTTCAGTGGTTTCTGTGGAGTTGCGTCCACAAAGTGGACCTGAAGTCTTCCTTTGTTGTAGTGTGCATTCAGTCGATAAAGTCCCGTAACTCCAATAAATTTGGCGAATCAAAATGGCGGCATAATATGATCAAGTACATATGGTTGCAATGTTCAAACAAAATATCAGCATAATCCGCTCAGTGTTTTCCGATGAGTTGCGCCCACAAAGTGTTCCCAAGCTGTAGCATGCATTAAGTCGATAAAGTCCCATAACTCCTGTAAAATTTGTCAAATCAAAATGGCAGCATGATATGATCAACTACAGTTAGTGACACACAATCACACAAAACTTCAGCAAAATCTGTTCAGTTTGCGCCCACAAAAAACGTGACACACGGACGCATACTATTACTATTTCCCTCCGTCGGGTTGCGGCGGGAAGAAAACTACCTAAACAGGAAGCCAAAACCAGTACTAAGGACATCTACCGAGTGCCATACACGGAATAAAACCGTAGTATTTATATGGGGTTGGAATTTTGATAAAGACAGTAACTTTCTATAAAATGGAAGGTGAATTTTCGTGTCAGACAAGTCTGACTATTGGACTGGTGAGTACCCTCGGGGACCTCTGGTCCACCAGCAGTGACATCGGTACAATGGTTTAAAAATACAAAAATACCAAAGTTGTACCATGAACAGTAAACTTTTGTTATGCTGGACACGTGTTTCAAGGAGTAACTTCTCATCAGCAGCATTAGTATCAAATAATACGGAAAGTAATAATCAAGTAAACAAAATAGTCAGAGAAGAAGTATTCAATACCAACAAGATTGATACCCGTAGCTATGTGTCCCCCGCCGCTGCAGTGAAGTGGGCATGCAATGTGTAACAAGGTTAATGGAAATTTAGAGGTACTATTGCATTGCGTCCACAAAGTGGACATGTCTTGCAGTATGCTTTAAGTCGATAAAGTTCCATTACTCCCAACAGAATTGTCGAAACAAAATGGAGGCATAATATAATCAAGTACATATATGGTGGCAAACGATCATACAAAATTTCAGCAAAATCCGTTCAGTGGTTTATGAGGAGTTGGTCCACAAAGTGGACCTGAAGTTTTCCTTTGTTGTAGTATGCATTCAGTCGATAAAGTCCCGTAACTCCCGTAAAATTTGTCGAATCAAAATGGCGGCATAATAGGATCAAGTACATATGGTTGCAATGTTCAAACAAAATTTCAGCATAATCCGTTCAGTGTTTTCCGATGAGTTGCACCCACAAAGTGTTCCCAAGCTGTAGCATGAATTAAGTCGATAAAGTCCCATAACTCCTGTAAAATTTGTCAAATCAAAATGGCAGCGTGATATGATCAACTACAGTTGGTGACACACAATCACACAAAACTTCAGCAAAATATGTTCAGTGGTGTAAGAAGAGTTGCGCCCACAAAAAAACGTGACACATGGACGCAAACCATTACTATGGTTGCGGCGGGGACAAAACTAACTAAATAGGAAGCCAAAACAAGTACTAAGGACATCTACCGAGTGCCATACACGGAATGAAGCCGTAGTATTTTATTGGGTTGGAATTTTGATAAAGACAGTAACTTTCTATAAAATGCAAGGTAAATTTTTGGTGTCAGACAAGTCTGACTATTGGACTGGTGAATACCCTCGGGGACCTCTGGTCCACCAGCAGTGACATCGGTACAATGGTTTAAAAAATACAAAAATACCAAAGTTGTACCATGAACAGTAAACTTTTGTCATGCTGGACACGTGTTTCAAGGAGTAACCTCTCATCAGCAGCATTAGAATCAAATAATAAGGGAAAGTAATAATCCAAAAAATAGTCAGAAACGAAGTATTCAATACCAAAAAATACCGAAAAATGAAGCCAAAACCAGTACTAAGGACATCTAATTAATAAATTATATGTATTTGATTTGCAACTTTTTTTCGACGGGATTAATTTAATGCTTCTTAAAGCTTGAAGTTGTTTTAGGTAAAAGGTAAACCGTATTTCAGGTTTTCAAAAACCAAAATCATTCGAGTAGGTCTCGTTAAATCATCTACCTGCTGGGTACATACATTGTACCCGGAAGTTGTGATATAATGGATAAAATGTTCCCAGAAGTTGCATATATTTGTAACAAAAATGCATATATGACGTTTCCAACAATTATTTGAACACCATTATTTGTAAACGTAATGATGTTGCCTGACCCTTTTTTTTTAAATTTAATCGTGAATTGTCCATTTCACATGACGTAACTGACTGATCCTATTGGTGCTCAAAACTACTTTGTCTAAGAATGTAGGAAAAAGAGTTATTGGAGAAAAAGTCACACTGAATATTACCATTATTGCATGTGACTTTTTGGAAAATGTCACAATGTATATATTTTACAGTCTTGGGTGATACTACAGGTCCGAAAGTAACATTTTTCTCATCCCCAAAGAAGCCGATAGGTGCAGTTAAGATGAACAACGTTGTTCCATAATTTTTGTATTTGTAGAGACTTTATCTCGTATGCATTTACTCCATATCCTTTCATTTTTTAATTAAGGTACATAGACACTGTTGCGCAGCGCAAATTCCATCGCCCATTGGAAAAATAAAGAGTCGCATATGGGGAAGGTTTGATTTTCGGACCAAGACAGTAATTTGACAGTTTCGTTACGTCATAATTGACTGACAGATGTTAAATTAGCTCCCCTTTCTCTTCTCATAAATTATGTGTTATCTGGGATCCTGAATCTGCATAAAATATCTCAGTTAAAAGCATGGTGAAATACAGACATTTTTCGTTTTAGCCAATAAAGAAGATCATAAACAAATCAGTTTTGTAGAAGCAGGTCTTCTATTGTGTCGATTTCTAACAATTTCTCATGGATATCAATATAAGTGTCAATAACTTAATCGACTTGAATCATGTATTTCTTTAAACTTTTTACTTTTCTATTTCAAGCCAGTTTGGGTTGTCACAATGTGCATTTAGGGACAATTTAGTGATGATATGTATTCAAGCATTTCTATCAGGAATAAATCCGAAATGTAATTATTAAATGGGGGTAGTAACAAAATTACCAAATAGAGTTGTAAAGAACCGAAGTTGATGAATTGTCGACTACAATGATCCTGACTTGGCACAGGCATTTCAAAAGAAATTTTGGGTTAAACCGGTTTAATTGTATGCCAAACGTCCCTTTCCATTGCAGTAGTGTCCGGTAGCAACTGTAATTACCACTGACAGGTTATAAAAAAGTGAAATGTTCATTCCAGTACTGAGTTAAATGATGTTGTGAAAGGTCTGTTTGGTGGTTGATCGGTAAATGTCATGTTCTAACCCTAAGACAAAAACAAATTAAAATTCAGGTGACTTCTCTAACCCTAAAACCAGACCAGGTTAAATTTTGATAGAGACATTGCTATTTTTGTACATAGATATAACAACGGCAAATCTGTATCAAAAACATTCATTTAATCAAAAACAAAAACAAAAAAACAAAAAAAACAAAAAAAAAACAAAAACAAAAATAAAAACAAATACAAAACAAATACAAAAAAAAAAAGGCACATCAGCCGTGATAAGTTTTTACAGCCTTTAATTGGTACAGTTTGAAACCATAAAACTATTTTCATTACTGATTACATGGAATGAACAAATATACCACACAAGCATGATAAAATTACATATTTTGTCAAAATGGTAAATGATTTTATCAATATATGAGAATTTTATTTTATTTTCAATGTGACCCTTCTCTGTCATGTTTTGTTATTTTTACTGTTACTTTTTATTATATATGTATTTTTGTTGTTTTCTGCAAATGGCGTTTTTCTCTCAAATGTTTTTATAATGATTTACACTTACACAATCCTTTCGAATGTTACCTTTTCCATGTAATAGAAGCTAAAATGAAGCATAAAGTTTTAGTTGTGATTTTTTTCCTGTAACTTTTTCCTTTGACTTTTTTCTTGTAACTTTTTCCTTTGTTTTTTCTATCAATTTTGTGAATTCTTTCTTGGGACATTTTCTCGTTTACCTTGTTTAGTCTCCAAATTTATTGTTCATTATTTTTGTTTTTTCGGGAAGTTTATCTAAAAACTAATATTCAGTATATATTCTATCATGTAGATATCATCAAACAAACACAAGTGAGGAAGATAAGTATATAACAGAGCCAAAGCTTGTATGGCACGCACTTCATTAAAGTTATAACTCCGGTCAACAATTATGGCTCCCTACGTATGGACAGAAATCATTTTAATAAGAAATTTATAGAGCCCTAAACAAAAGAGAAACAAAATAATGATGACTCTTTTTGATAGACAACAAATTTTCGATGAATCGAAAATAACAGTATTGGATTAAAATGACCTATATTTGTAATTTACATCTTAATAACGACGATTATAAGACAAGAAAAAAATTAGTTCTATCCAATGTATCAATATATAAGCTTGTGTTTCCTCCACCGTATTTGATTTTACTACCAGATTTGATATGTTCAAAACGGCGGGTGTCTTATAAGACGCAGGAGATGCTTACTCTACCGGTGCACTTTATCTCACCCATGTTTTTATAGGGCCCGTGCTGTTCATCTGTATGTTGTGTGTAGTGTCACTATTTGTTGATGTTTCCGATGTGGCCGGTATCCCTTGATTTTTCGTTTGTAGACAGATGGTCCGGTTCTGACTTTCTTTGCAAGCATGATGAGACAATAAAAATGAAATCCCTTTTTGTTCAGGTAAAATGGATTCACATGTTATTAGCTCTTCTTGAAGAAATTAAAAGTTAATCAAATAACAATAGCATGAAACGAATATAAAGATTTCGTGCAATATACAATTTACTTTGGTATTGGTTTGCCGATGTTTTCAGTCATTAATGGAGAAGCGTCCCATTAAAACATTTTCTGGACGAGGGTATATTGTTTGCCATAAATAAACATAACTCAACCAGTAATACATTTAAGACTGACTGTAATTAAGGTTATTATATCTCTTTCAGCATCATCAAGACCTATCATGGATGCCAAGAAGAATGTAGCGAATGAACAGATAGCCAGTAGAAGGAAGGCAGCACAAATGTTGATATCTGTTGTTGTGGTTTTTGCTGTTTGTTACTTTCCAGTTCATCTGTTAAATATTCTCAGGTATACTTCTCATAAATGTAGACAGATTTGTTTACCTGTTTACCTAATGATGATAGAAGGGTAAACGCTTATTGCCCTACATTTAAAAGCCCATAGTCCTTCACATTTACTTATGTTGTAGAAGTGTAAATGCCTACCGCACTACATATACACATGACCTTATAAAAAAATCCTCCAGATTTACTTTACCTGATGTAAAAGGGTAAACACGTACTGTCCTGGATTTACTTGACCGTATGTAGAGATTTAAATGTCCCTACTCTACAGATTTACTTTAAATGTAAAAGGATAGGGTAAACGCCTACTGCCCTATTGATTTACTTAACTGGTCTAAAAGGGAAAACCCCTACTTACCTACAGATTACCTTTACCTGATGTAGAAGAGTTAACACCTTCTCCCCTACAGCTTGACTTGACCTGATGCAGAATGGTAAACGCCTGCTACCGTACATATTTACTTGGACCGATGTAGAAGGGTAAACGACTTCTGTACTACAAATGTTTTTGGCCTGGTGTGGTATGGTAAACGTCCACTACCCTACAGATTTACTTGGAGATTATGCGAGGAGTAAACGTCCGCTGCCCTACCGATTTACTTGGAATGATATGAGGAGTAAATGTCATCTGTTCTATAGATATACTTGGCCTGACGAAGACTGATAAACGCCCACTGCCCTAAACTTGGCCTGAGGTAAACGTGTAAGCGCCCAAAGTAAAAAAAATCAATATAAATGATGTTGAATGAGAAGAAAACCTACACTTGTTAACCCTATACACCCCACATTATTTACAAACAGGCAAAAAATAGAATAAAACAGGGAAAAATCAAAAGTACAAGAAATAACAACAGAGGTAATCTGTGTTCCGTCAAAGTATACTTTCCGAATTATCCTTTACTTTATCGTCAGTAAAGTTTGAGCTGATGTGGTCTGGTTTAAGAATTTTGGCTTTGATAGTTATTTTCCTTTGTATCGTCCCCTTTTCTCTCTAGTCTTTTCCCTTCATTTCTGAATAAATCCCAATGTGAAGAAGTCAGATGCTACATTATTGAACAATTTATTTTGAAAAAAAGGCTTTCTGCAATTTTAATGTTTTTAACGATAAAATTACAGTGTATAATGAGATAATTCTCATTAATCATTTTGTTTACGGTAAATTTGCAAATGAAGAACTATAAATGTTTGGCTATCACAAACTTGATGCTAGCGAACAGTTCTCTGTTGAAAAGATTTACACCTAGCAGTATATTAAAAAGTGATGTCAATTAGTTTTACACCTGTTTCTGTTCAACGCACCTGTTAAAATTGATGTTCCGACAAAACGAAAAGCAAAAAATCCATTGGCATGATGAGTTTCGAATATGGTTATCTGCAGAAAATAATCATAATGAAAATTACAATACGTCTACACCAGGATATTGAGGCATTGATTTTGACAAACTACATAGTTGATTTTCTTTATGAGTGACGGAAGAAAAATTCAAATTGAAAACTAACAATACCTGTAAATTTCTGGCACTGTCATCATATGTAAATTACCAATGCACTGATGATGAAATAAATATATTACTAAATATACCGTGCGGATAGTGGAAGTTTTGGTGCAGAACATCTTCTTACTCCTTATAGCAGAAAAAATCCGACATTTGGAAGAAAATTTTTTAACGAATATAGAGCTGACAGAATAAATAACCTTAAAGAATCTAAGAGTTTTATTAATTGTTGTGTTGTAGTATTTAATATTTGGAATTTAACACTGTAAATTGTTGCTTAGTTAAAATTGTATTTCTTTTAACTTTCTTACCACTGTAATAATATTTTAGTTTTCATAGCTCTATGTTATGGAAAAGCACATATTTTGTTGAAACGAAAGATGAAATTTACTTAAGCGTGAATAAACAAGTTTCGGAATTTCATGTTAATATTGAACTCTAAGAATCTTATAATGTCGATGCTTAATTGAATTATTCTGTTTGAATAAATTGAAGCACACCTTCTTCGGTTCTATGCAGTGCATTGTAAATATTTTTATGTCGTCTTTAACGATATATTTGAGATACTATGAAAAAGAAAGGAAATTGGGTAAATGTCAAGGAGACAACATCCCATATCCAGGTTAAAACGACAAAAAACAAAGCATCTAGGGGTCACCGTGCGGTCTTCAACACAGTGAGGAACCTCACACCATATAGCAAGCTCTAAATGGCCCCAAAAAGGTAAAAAAGTGAATAAATCAATGGAAACAAACCACATTCAATAACCCAAATATCAAGAAATTAAAATTTTATAAGAAGACAAGAACAAGCCAATGACCAACATATTATTCCTGACTTGGGACAGGCGCAAAAATTGCGGTGGGGTTAAACTCGTTTTCTTGGATCCAAATCCTCCCCTATGTGTGGTGAATGGCTAAAAAATAAATACACAAAAAGACTCACAGTAAAAATCAAACTAGAAAAAAGTCCAACTTATCAAGACGAGTACCCTTACAATGAAGTACATAAAACATGAAGACAATACACACAGGTACTGTCCTGACAAATGCTCGCAGTTACTGACAACTAGCTTAGGACATAATTTCCGTTGACTATGATATTAAGCCTTCTAACATAAGAAACTTCAATTGAAATACTTCTAAATAGATTTGGTATAACAATACCATCAATTATGAAAGAAGAACATGATATTGTACAATGCCAAATATTGCCAATATGAAAAGTTGTTTAAATTTAGTTATGGTGTAAAGCATTTAAGAGATGATCAATATTTTTGCCAACAAAAACCAGAAGAAAAGATTTAACAACAATGCTGTATTTATATCCTTTATAAATTAGTTTGTTCAACGGATTGATAAGTTTTGAAGGACAATTTTTGAATTTATGTGCGTTGTAAATGATATTGCTATAGAAGTTTGGATGTGAAATGCCCTGATGTATAAGAGCCCTGCATGTAGATAGTATATAGATAGGTCTTTTGTACATTGGAAAAAAAAATTCACATGGCAACGAAAATTTCGAATTCGACAAAATTTACAAAAAAGAGATTTTAGCGTGTCTAAGAGGGTGGACCTGGGGTATGGGGAGATAACTCTGTATTCAAATTTCATAATACTCGAAATGAAGCATAATATATCGCAGAAAACTCTGACTTTGTAATTCTCATTGGGGATCTATATTAGGAACCTCTTTTTCATGTACATTCAAGCTTCATGAAGGCCTGATTGTCGTGTTCACTCACTGTTCTTCGGAAAAGGTAAGTGACACGCTTAGATTTCTGCAAGTCCCCTTAAATTTATAGTTTTGGGAAAAAACAATTCAACTACAACAATCAATGACACACAAATCTAAAATCTAGAAATTTTGAGAATTTCAGCTCTTGTGAGTTTGGCTGAAATGAATGTCTCAATGACAAACAAGTGAGACATTTCGAGATTCCCGACCCATTGATTAAAGAAATGGGGACATTTCTGGGAACAAGAACAAACTATGAATTGATTTTATAGCGTACCATATCATGCTCTATACCATTACTGTAAACTATATTTATGATAAATCAATTCAAATTGAAATCCAGAATCATATAGCTTGTTTTCAAGAAAATTGTATGCTTCCTGCTTTAAACCTAAAACAAACAGTCACATCCCATGTGTGTACCCAATTATCCCTTTCAAATTTAAAATACATAGCCCATCATTTTATGATCCATGGTTCTCATATGAAAAAAATGTTAGACAAGTGGGCGTGAGATAAATTGCTTAAACTTGACTGCCCCAAGTAGTAAGTACACAATCTATGGAAGAAATATTTTTCATCGAAATTTCTTAATAAAAAAATAACAATTAACAGTAAACGTAGATATAGGTGAACACATTTGTATCTGAAATAAATATATCATACTATATGTACTGCGCCGTTCTTTTTGTGTTGTAATGAAATCGTTGTACTATGCATAGACTGAAAGAATACCATTAATGTATAACTTTACAAGTGATAAGGGTTTCCAAATATTTATAGAAGACACACCCAAAAAAAAAAAGTAGGTTCCATTCAAACATTATTTTTTTAACAAGAATTTTAGAAAATGTCCCACATAACAAACATTTTCGACGTTTGTGTGGTGCATTAATCGTTGTAAGTGTGTTGGAACCTTTGTCACTCCAGCGTGATTTTGATTACTCTCATTTGTAATACATTAAGAAATTTGCTTATTTTTCGTTTTGTATTTCCATATACATTGTCAGGAATTATTTTCTTAAAGTGTGTAGACCATTTTTTCTATTTTTGTATTACTGCCAACGAATCTTATATTGAGCTTGTTTCATATTTCTGATATGACCTTTCAAAAGAGCACAATTCTTATATTATTTCCTTTTTAATGAGAAATTCTACCAGTAATTGTCATATATACCCTTAAATAAATTGAATATTAGTTGTTTATCTGTAATATTATAGCTTGTTTATTTTTATTCAGGTATGCAGGTGCCCACACATCTATTTCACCGAATGGTTGGCGAGCATATAACTATATTGCACATTGGTTGCCTTATCTGAATAGTTCCTCTAATCCAATAATATATAACTTTATGAGTGGTAAGTTAACCAAACTTCCTTTCAATGACTTTTGTTGGGGATTTATATTGGTAGTTTTATATTTGTTTATTATTTATACCTTAAGGTAGTACGGGGGTTTTAAATTGCGCATCATTCTTGCGCATATGACGAAAAATGGAATTCACTGTGGAAATGTTGCCGAAATCATTTTCAATGTCTTATAATGGCTAAATGTGAAGAAATATGCCACTTTTATTGCGAAATCATGTACAATGTTAAACCTTTACAGCAAACTCCTGTTCCAGAAAGGGGAGATAATTTGTGTATAAATAGTAGAAACAAATCAGGTTTTCGTGATTTATTCAACAATATGTTCATAGGAATTAAAAGACAGTATATTAGCTAATAATTTTACCAAATTTAAAATAAATCTGTCTGATGTAACTAAAATAAATTAAAATTTTGTAAAAATTCGCTAATTTTCCCTATTATTGAACCAAAATAGCTGATTTTTACTTTACATATTTCATTATTATATTTCCGGTGACCCCGATTTTTATTCTATTTTTTTGTATGCTCTGATAACAAAGTGCAAATCATGACAATACAGAAATGTATCAGAAAATTCTATCTGACAGATTTTAGGCCCCCGTACCACCTTAATTCTATATAGTATTTAAATTGGGGATCTGTCTTTTATTTTATTTATTTAATTTTTTTTCGTTTGCGGGTTTGTTTTCTTTCGCGTACCCTTACTTTTTTTAAGATACCACTCATTCTCTCAAATAACATTCAGCAACCAATCTTAACAGATTGTTACGTCTCATAAACAACTCGATCAAGAAAAACTCGCCGATTTTTTAAAAAGTTACCACTGTGATGTATGTTTGGAAATCAGCAACAATGGTTTGTTGTAAACAAACATTCGACTTGCTGTTGGATCTTGCAACAAGGATGATGGCCATCGGGGCATTCTGTAGAATACAACAAAGAGTACTGATTAGAAGTAAAAGACTAAAAAGTAAGAGTTCAAAACAGGACATTTCACGTGTAACAGAAAGGGTAAGCTTAATATGGTGTTAAACAGCTGACTTGGTAATGTCATTTTCTAACCTCAGACAGAATCAACTATTAATCTTTGGTACTTGTTCCTTTTTATCTTAAAATTGTATCAAGATCAAACGTGAAAAAGGATTTGTAAATCTGTTACTGTAATTAACAGTCAATTACAAGGACAAAATGTGTACCCAAAACAAACGCAGACCAAACAACGGGATTGAAATTGAGTATTGCATATTGAAAGAATATAATTTAGACTTAAAGGACTTGGCTATTTTATTGGTTTTTTTTTTAATTTATTTTTTGTTTGTTTGTTTGTTTGAACTAGCCTTTTTATAAACCCGACTTCATACGAATAGAGGATTAAATCGGCTTAAAGATGAAAACAATCAGTCCACATTACATTTATCTGCTGGATTTAACAATCCCTCTTCAAAATATAAATTTGGAATCAATGCGATATTTAACAAAATACGTTTTATATTTAGTTAGCATCAATTTTCGCCCTTTTAAGCATAGAAAAACTGACGTGTTACATCACGGTGCACTTACTTTATCTTGGTGGTGAACAGTATAGTGTATAGACTAATTAAATCTAACATTGTTGCAGAAGTTAAGTTAAGCTGAAGATAGATATTTTAACAAATGTTTCTACTTTTTTTATAAGAAGCAAGAGATGCTTATTCAACTTATGCGCCTGATCTTGCGCATGGTTTTTATTAGGTCCGTGGTGTTCATCTTTGTATGTGTTTTCATTCTTCTTTTCTGTGCCGTACTCGTGTCTTTCTTTCTTTGTTTTTCCGATACTGTCGTCGTCTTTTTATTATTCGTTTCGGTTCTCACTTATTTTCCAAAAGGTTTCATTCGTTGGGATTTATATCAAATGACCATTCCTTATGACTAGCAGAAAAAACCTTCCATTATCTTTATTTAGGCGCTTGGCCGTATCAAATGTTGCAAAATGCAATGGTTATGAAATTATATATGATAAAAATTAAGACATATCAAAGATTGGTGCAGGGATAATGAAAGGTCTTGTATATTTCCACTTAAACAGTTCAAGCGCAAAATGTCTGCAAAGAGTGGATGCAAAATGTCCATATTGTTTAGGATATAAAATCTCCGCAGAGGATGAAGCCTGAATTTTCTGTGACAGGACGGTTTTATGTATGTTATTAAAAAAACTAAAAGTAAAATATTTTCTCCTTCTGAAATTACTCCTTTATTAAAATCGAAACAAATACCATCAAAATAACATTTGAGTTCGTATGTCCCATGTTGACAGTGTAAAGAAACAGCCACAATTCCATTAAAAACAACATTTTCAGCATTTGTGCGATATCGTAATTCTGAAATTTGTAACAATTTAGAGGCATTTTATACTTAATCAGAAATCTTGTAATGTTAGATATCGTAGGTTTTTGAAGGTATATTGGTAAAAAATATCAGAATATGCCCATTGGGCGTTTCAAACTTTGAAGTATTTGGAGTAAATGGACATGAGACAAAATTTTTACAAGAACGTGGTAAATCAAAGCAATGGAACAAAGTTTTTATTGCTGTTTTTCTAGTATCGATCTAGCAACGCTACATCCATGTTTTATACCAATGGATGCTGGATCATACGTTCTAAAATTAACCACAAAAGGGACTTGACTTTGAAATTGATCAACTTCACTAGCATTGTGTGTAATTTCCTTACGTCTTCTGCTTACGTTGTGTATTTTTAACAGTTGTTTCGTTAATCAAGGGCTACTATCAATTTTTCCAAATAGTTCCATGAGCCCTTATAAATCAGGTCTGCCACGATTTTCGTCTTTTACGATCACTTTAAAGTTTTGAAATAGATATCTTTCTCTTGTGGAAAAATTTGAATTTACAGTCTGAACTTTGTTTAAGAATAGTTTTATTTGGTACTGGGATTGACATTTTCTTTCATTTCTCAATGTCATGACTTTTAACAATTGCTACTGGACACTATCGCAATTGAAAGGTATGTTCGGCGCGCCATAATAATTGGTTTAACAATTTATCCGTTGGTTTTTGGCCCTGCTTTTTCTTTTAGCCTTTGTATTTCGGCTCCAGACACTTCTTTAGCACTTCATTTTATTTTATCTATTGTCTAATTATGATAGATCATTAATATTTTTTTTTGAAGTCATGTTATGTACAAAACCAAGATAACCCTGAACTAATGTCAAAACTGAATGAACAAATACAAACAAGAACAGAGTGAAAACTGAATTAACAAAAACAAACAAGAACAGAGTACGTCCTTCTGATTTTTAAGAGCTATAATTAATTCGGTTAACACTTGGCAGGAATTATAAAAAGATATTCCTAATTAAGGAGGTTTTATTACTTCTCGTTGTAAATATTGCCTTTGTTTTTAATTGGACTTTATATCACTATTAGCTCCCCATAATTTAATGTAAACGAAAAACGTCAATTCAGCTATTAAATTCAATTAAACAAGAAACTTTTTAGTAGAATACTGCATTAAAATGCAGAAATAAAATTGAAGTATTATATTCTTAAGTGTAAATAAACATATCAAATGGAACAAGATATCCATTTATGCCAACATTCGTTTCAAAATGTTTATTGTTGTGCAAGATTAATAATTTGGTTTTGTACTCTGGTAAGTTCAAATTGAAGGATTCTGAGAAATTAATTATTCTCTTAAGAAAATGGTAATTATATAATGTTTCCCTAAATAAATAAATATAATATGCGTAGACGTTGGTATAAGTTATCGTAGTTTACCTTCTGATAATTGTCATCTTAAAAATCCAGTTTGCTATATATTTTTTTTTTCTTACCAGAGGAAAATATGCGAAATGAACTCTAAATTTAGTCTCTGCAGATGGCCATTTCGAAAATTTCAGTCTCTTATATGTAGATAAAATTAAAACATTTGCAACACTTTAAACCAATAGTTGTATAAAAGCTGATAAACAAATAATCAAAATAATCTATTCGAATTCAAAGTAAAAATCAGCTTAAGACAAGGCTTTGCACGAGGGAGATTCTCTTTGGTTTTCTACATCAATTACAAAAAATTGATATTGTTATTTTCCTTAAAAAAACCAAAATACGGACTACTGGGTACAAGGGAAGCGATGATAACAAAAATCGAAGCCAAAAGAAATGTCAAATACGGCAACAGAGAAAAACAAAGACAAAACAAGGACGTGAGACAACCACAATGCACGGCAATAAATAGACGACATTAAAGACTAAAGCACTCATAGTGTGAACTCCCATGATAACCGGAAGTGACATCAGGTGTTCCGGAAGGGTAATCATGTCCTGCCCTACCAGTTGCACCATTCACACTATCAGTGCGGGGACTTACAGTCCACCAGCAAAGACATTGACCAAATGGTTACAAGTAATTAAATACTACAGTTGTTGTTTATTTAGCTTCCACAGATGACCATTTCGACAACTTATGCATTGAGAATAAATTGAAATATTTGGAAGACTTTAAACCGAAAGATGTATAAAAAAATTAAAAAAAAGAAGGGAAACGGGGAATGTTTCAAAGAAACAACGACCAAGAGGGAAAAAATATACAGAGCAATTAACCAATAAGATATGAATGGAAAGCTAAAATCAGTTACAGACAGAGTTGCACAGGGAGATACTCAAAACTAAAACATTTACTTTCTTATATTGTGAGACGTAAGTTAAAGTATGACATAATCCTCGAGTAGATTTAATTGTACCGATACCGGCAATTGTAAACACAAAAATATCAAAACGTGAACCTTCAATTTTGATTAGTCTCCCTTGTTTTAAAACATTTTGTGTTTATTTTTTGCGTTGGCAGTTCTCATTGTTTGGAATTAAATAAGAATTCTATAAGTATGATTTTGGATAAATTTTTAATTTTTATTTGTGCAGACAAAAGATACAAGGCAGTAACTGAAATCTAAATTCTTGTAATTTGAACTTTGAGCTGCTTATCAAAAATTGGCTATCTGCAATGTTTAAGGTGTCTTCCTAGTGTTAGGTCTCCATTTTGTCAAATATTTGAAGATTAGGTCAAGTTGAACACTTAGAAAATTAACAGAATATTTTTTTTCAATTTAAAGACACCTCCAAATCATTTAAAATTCTGCGTTCCTCGTCCATCCTGCAATATCGTCCTTAAAAACGCACTAAAACGTAATAACTGTAAATCTTTGTGCTGGTTTTAATGGTAAACAAAAATTATACAAGGGAGATAAATTGATTTCAGTTTTTCATACAGATATCAAAACAGAAATTACTGTTTCAGTATTTATTTCTAAAATTTAAAGAATGACCCATAATTTTATTTTTATATGTAAACAATACTAGTAACTTGATAAGTACATATGTACATATCATCCTCTCACTGATACTGCCGATGTCTGCTGAAATACATGAAGACTCTTTACCAAACCCTTCGGGAAGTTTTGAGTTTGATTTTTCTTCCGTAGTGCGACGGCGTTTTACCAGCAGACTAGATTCCTTGAGCTAGCCGGCAGTTTAGCGGCGAGCACCCTTTGACCCTTCTTTCAAAATTACGTTTTGTCTTATGCTTTTTCTGTTCCAAGATAGTGGTCATTGAGTTAGTAGTCTACCTGTATTGGGTTTTATTCGCGTGTTTATGATACTATAGGGAAACGGGATAGAGAAAGGGGAGGTTTGGGTACCCATAAACCGGTTTAACCCTACCACTGGCTTTTGCTGGTGCCGGTACCAAGTCCGGCTATCCCGAGTTCCTATCGTTATTTATGTTTGTCTCTTGTTTTCATTATTGTTTTTCTGGTGCAGTTTGCTTGTAAATTGTGGCATGTGATTGTAGTTCCTGGCCATTGTAGGTGTTTGCTGTTTTCCTGTTTTTGTAATGAACAAAATCGATAATAGATTTTTTAAGTTATTCCCTCATAAATCTTTTGTTCTTCCAGTTTTGTGTAAAAACAAGGGATTTTCAATGTAAGTTTTTGTGCCTAAATAAACTGTTATTCCTTAATTTAATTTCGCATATGGAATAATTAAACACTTATTTTTCAACACAGAATATTTCACCATATCTGTAAAAGGAAGTTAAGCGCCATCAGACATCAACTTCGGTATTTTGTTTTGCACAAAAATAGCAAATTATATAATAAGTGGTATCGGCATTTGTAATGCCTGGTCAATTCTGTTCCTTTGTTATTTGTTTTATGACCTTTCATAACCAGTTACACTGACACTTATAAGATAAGATGAGTTAATTTGAATCAGTTTGTATAATATTTCTATTATGCGTTTGATAAAGTAATTGAACGTCCCTATAAACAGAAATGGTGTAGTTTAGATACTTTTACAGCAGCCATTAAAACTTCACTTCCATTTAAAGGGTACTGTATTCATTAATGAGATGGCTTTGATTATCATTCAGATATATGCAAATGTCCTATCCACTGAAAATGCTATTCAAATTTCAAAAATCTTTTTACCACTCTTCACGCCACACAAATGTATTTTATCAGAGAGAAATAAACATCTGTCGTTATAAGTGGGCGCTGTAATATTCAATTTCCTTTCATGGAAAAAAATGTGACATTTAATGAAAGAAAAATTGTTTTAGACAAAGACCGAATAAAACCAACATTTTATTAGTGTATTAAAAAGCAGGGAATTAATTGAAACGAAGAAGTCAAGGTCTAGATTTTGAAAATGTGTTTTATTTGTAAAGTGAATTAAAAAAGATACTAAAATATAGAGCGAATAGAATGCATTTTGTTACGTTTTCAAAATGAGGCATTTAAGCGCTGTCCTCAACTTATATTATATTTTCTTTCAGATCCTATATTGGTTATCAATCTTTATCAGATTTTATACATCGATGGGGTCTTTTGATCTCATAACTGTTTTTATTTCATCTGCACCAAGGAGACATTAGCATCTTTTACGAGCGTCAATCAAATTCGATACTGCCTACCTTTTTGAGTAATTGAGACACTTCTATGCTGGGCAAAAGAGAACTGTTACATCAGTTTTTAGTAAAAGAAATCTACATTTCTTATGGTTTTACATTTTAATGATATACAACAACTACAATGATTTGTCTTTCAAATAAACACTTTTGTACAAAAATCGAAAATGGCGTTACGTCATTATTCGAATTTTAACAAAAAGGCTATTTTTAAATTTCTACCGGTATACAGGTTCACTCGACTAGTTTAAAGTGTCATTATTTATGAAGTACTTAATTATAAACGAAAAGCCTCTTTGAAAATGTGGAAATAAACCCACATAGGTCAATGCCCCGCCTACTTCGAAATAAGCGAGAACAAGCCATCACAATGTTGAATGCAGGAATGACTCACTCTGGTTGAAGTTGGGGATCATTTCAATGTGTCAAGAATTACAATTTATAGACTAAGGATTCGTTTTATAAATACTGAAATACTGACACGACCAATGATCGCACTCGAACAAGGAGGTCAAGAAAAACGACGTTAAATCCGGATAATACACCTACGTATCCGGTTTGTGAATTCAGCTGTTACATCACGCCATATCATCGATCTCACCTCATCTTCTCAAACGGTGAGTAACCACTTACGCATGGTTGGTCTAAGAACACGTCGGCTACGAAGAGACCAACCCTGACACGTTGTCATACGGCTGCACGACTAGAATGGGCTCGTGAACGTTTTAGATGGAATAGACTGACGTGGCAGCAAGTGTTATTCAGCAATGCATCAAAGTTTCATCTTAAATTTAGAGACGTATGACAAGGGTCTTTCGCAGAGGCAATGGGCGTTATTCTGATGACTATGTACAGGAAAGCGATCGTTTTGTTGGTGGTGTAATCATGGTGTGGGTAGAAATAGCACACAATGACCACACAGAACCCAATATTATTGATGGTAACCTGAATACCAAACGGTATAGGGACGAAGTATTCCTTCTGTGGTACCCCCTTCCTTCGTAGACATCGCTTTAATCACGTATCCCAATGTTCCAGCAATGTCTCCTGATACATGTTTGTCTCCAATAGAGCCCCTGTGGGATGAACTTTGACGTCGTGTCAGGAATGGTCGTAATCCACCCAAAAGGCTGCCCAAAACTTCGAGCAGCATTTACTAGAGAGTAGAGTAGTATTATACAAGACTTCATCAAGGCTATATTCGTTTCTATGTGATGACTGCTCCAGACAGTTATGAACGGAAGAGGAGGTCAAAACTTGCCAACGTTGTTTTGAAAATAGTGAAAGCTTAACATTGTTGTAAAAAATTGATATCATTACTTGATATAAAAAATTGTGTTGATAAAATATAAGTGTTTCTTTTTTTACCTAGTATATAATAGTTAAACACATATGCAGTCGTAAAAAATAATCACCTTTATTTCTACATGGACATCATATTTGAAGATAGATTGGTGTATTCGTTTTAGTTCGAGACACTATGAATGTGATACTTTTGGTATTTTGATATTACATGCTCAATAGTATTGTCGGAGGCTTCGACATGAAAAACAAGTTTCTGTTCAATGAATGAAGATATACATGTAGTTATTGTTGATACATAGGTAAAATACCAATTAGAGATCGTATTAGAATTGTACGTCGTGTAGAAGGTTAAAAATGAATCAGACAAATAAACCAATTTTATGACATTTCAAGTAAAGGCCCATGTAACAATCATACAAGTCAAGTACTCGGGTGACAAGTCCAAAATTGTTGGAGGCATTTTGTTCAAAGTAAATGCTTCGAGTGGTACACATAGATGATGATTTGGCCAATTAAAGCTATGTCTGAAGTTGGGAAAGTACTGAAATAAAATAACAAAATACCGAAGTTATTCCGAATTTTCGTCTCTGCATATGCGCATTTCGAGAACTTATTTCTCTTCAATGCAGATTAAATCGAAACATTGGGAAATACATAAACTGAAATAGGTGTAAAAGTTGATAGATAACAAATTACCAATGAGATCTAAATGGGAGAGCCAAAATCAGCTAAGGGCACAGCTATGCAGGAGCGTAATCATAATTTCACCTTAAGTAAAACATGGGAAATTGCTTGTTATTTTCACTATACAGTAGTGATTTTATTTCTCCACTTTCCCAAACAGGAAATATGCAAAAAAGTAATCCTAGAGAATTGTTTTGGATCCACTTAATACAATAAATAATGTTTCATAGCCTGCAAATGATATGGACTTATCTCAATTTGCATACTTTTTAGGTGGACCTACACTTAACAGATGAATTTCAACAAATATAACAAAACAATATTATTACTGTGATTTGTTATATCGATGTTAATGTCAATTTCAAAACAGTCGTTTATTAATGAACCTTAAAGTAAAATATGTTGATAGTCTTTTAAATTTTGAAATCTGAGTTTTTGCCATTTCAGAAAAAAATCGCCAAAATGCCTGTCTGTATTCAAACATGTAAGGCTTAGATTCGTAAACTGTCAAAATGTTCAAATAATGATTTCCTGTGATCCGTGTTTCCTGGTATGATCATTTGTTGTATATTTTTGTTGTTGTTTGAAAAAAAGTTAGATTTGGTCATGTTTTCAGGACAAGCTTACCCGTCCGGAGCACCTGATGTCACTCTTTTTGAGACCTCCACTGTTAGTGCTTCAGTTTTTATTGTTGTTTTTGTGTTTGTGTTCTGTGGTTCTATGTCTACAATCTTCTGATGTTCTTGCTTTTGCCTTGTCTCTGGACTTTGATTTATGTTATCTTGTTCTTTGTTTCATCGGTATCCTACTGCCGTTGTTTTTTCAAAGATTTATTTTTTTTTGAAACAGTCGTTTTCCGTTATTTGCGAAGCATAACTACTTGAATCTGAATTTTTTTTGTTCGATGGTCTTAATTAGATTGAATTTGGACGCCTTCACAATCTGTTTGAAGAATCAATGAAATTTAGAAAATATGGAATGTTGTATCTCATTTACCCAATAAAATGACTTGGATTTAGATTTTGTCTGCACTGAAGAGACATAAATTGTCCAAATGGCCATATGCAGAACTAAATTTGCAGTAAGTTCAGTATTTCGTAGCCAATTATACTCATAACGTTCCATATTGTATATTAATGGACTTCTGTTCATTGCAAGAATGCTTTTACTTTTGGTTGCAAAATTCTGATTTTCAATTATTTATCAAAAATGTAAAACATAACGTACTTGATGTTCAGGCTAATCACTACTCAAAGTTTATACCTAAAATTTTCCACACGTTTTTTACTGATATTTCAATATTAGTGATGCTTAACTTTTGGCGGAATGTAAGCTTAACTTTTGGCGGAATGTAAGCTTAACTTTTGGCGGAATGTAAATTTTATTTAAGTTTTGGAAAAAATATGTTGTCTCCAATACATGAAGAGAATTTGTCTCAAAATTTTAATCGGTTCCGAATACCGAAATTGCTGTAAATATAGTTTCTGTAGATGGCCATTTCAAACATTGATTAACACTTCAGTTTTATTTTTAATGCAGTATTCTTCAAAAACTTTTCTCGGTTCATTGTCTTATCAGTTTCCCTTTTTTTACCTACGGTAATGACCTGACCTAAAGCTATTTAAAATGCTTCATTCGTTAAAAAACATAAGGTTCGCGACAAAATGCCTACATACACACCAAGTCAGAAAAAGGTCTATTTTATAGGGAACATCTCAAAGTTTCCATCATGTGTCAGTCCATCACTAAAGAAATTCACATCTGTAGAATGTAAATGTAAATTAAACTGTGTTATTTGTCTATAATTTACATTTACAGCAATATTTACTTTGGGAATAAGTATAACCATTAATTTTCTTTATACCTAGAAAAAAAAGAATAACAGGGAACTACAATGGCCTTAAAACACAGTCAAATACCAATGTACCAAGGAACTGCACAAATAAAAAAAAACAAATAAAAGACAAACGTAAAGAACGATAGGAACTCGGGACAGCCGAACTTGATACCGGCAAGAAAAGCCAGTGGTAGGGTTAAACTTGCCTATGGGTATCAACACCTGCCCTATTTCTGTCCTGTTTCCTTATAGTATAATAAACATACGAATTAAACCTAAAACAGGTAGAATGCTAACTCCATGACGGAAAAGGGTAAGATAGGTCAAGTTTTCGCTGCTAAACTGATGGCTAGCTCAAAGAGCCTAGTATTTACTGTGTAAAGCCTACTAAGAGTTCTTTGTTATGTCACCCTAGACAACGTCGGGGTGACATGTTGTTATTCTACGTTTCTTCTGATTATTATTCTTTTTATTATTCTTCTTCTTATTCTTCCAATAATTCTTGTCCGAGCGATTATTTTGAAATGGCTGGACCAATTGATTTGTACAAAGTTCGATCACCATCTGAAGTTGTATGCTGCGCGTTTAAAATTTTCATAACGGCCGCCATTTCCAAGATGGCTGCCAAAATACGTCAAAATTTCAACGTTGTTGGAATTCAACGAAAATTGATTTGTAGGTAGATTATGAGGCTGCGAACAAGATGCAATCATCGAATTAGTTGTCTGGGGTGACATCAGCTATTGCTTGCAATTGCAAATCTAGTTCTTTTTATGTTTAAATTCTATCCATGTCTCATAACAGAGGTTCTTGTTAGTTAAAAAAAAACTAATTTGGAAAAACGGAACAGTAAGTAGGATAGCCTATTTCACGGTTGTTTATAATATTTTTAATCAGAATTACATTCGTTTGTATTGCAGCAAAATTCAGGAAGGAATTTATAAATGCATGCAGATGTTGCCGGATGGGCAGAGGGCGGATTAGAGAATCAACATTATACAGTACTCATTATAGCACACAGTATATGCATCGACATAGCAGTAATACTGAACAGATATCTTTGACGACAGTTCGCTGACTTTTCCCCCCAAAATATCGGAAACAACAAGAGATGTCTGCTATCTGCTATGATAGCATGAGATGGGAACAGAAAAAAGTGTGTTTCTTGTGACAATTATGAGGATAAGGTTTTTTCCCAGCCGAATGTATATTTACATATGCTCAGTGACTAACAGTAAAGGTGGAAACAATTGATACATTTTATTTCGGTGTCAATTTACTTTGTATGTTAATTTCCCGAGAAAACATATTACACATATCCTGTCATCAATGCTACGTTGTTGAAGGGCGGTAATGGACATTTAAGTGAATTAGAAGAACATTAGAGCCTTGTAAAAATAACACAAAACCCATGTAAATTTGAATGAAGTATGCTTTGTTTTCAGATATAGTGTGCTTGAAAGGGTGAATTTAAGATTTTAAGCAAATACTTGCCTTTTTACCCATAAATTTTAATAAAATAAATTCAAATTTTCAGCTAAATAATTAAATTATTTAGTCAGTACGGGTTTAAGATTTATACACATGGTTTTTGACGTACCAGTCCATCGTTTTTTTGACGCTTACAAAACCATAAATCCAACTGCTGGACATTCTGTTCCGTCTAATTGATTGTCCTACCTTATAGCGCATCGATTTCAAATATGAATTTTGATGCAAATCATATTGTAATTTGATAAGGATGGGCCTAAAGCGATTCGGGAGTTTGCTTATATGTGTTGATTCGACGGAACATAGGAATGGTTGGTGGCGGAATTTTTTTTTTATAAAAATAATTTCTATTTACAAAGCCCCTCTTCTAGAAAATTTTGGTCTGTAATCCTATCGGAAATAGAGATCACATGATGTTGCACAAATGACTATTTGAGTTTTTAGGGTTTTTTTACTCAAAATACCCTGTGTTAAAGTATCAGGATAATATTTAAAAAAAGAATAGTTTGTACGTGTTTCTTTCTGTTTTTTTTTTTGTTCTAGTAAAAAAAATATTTGAGTATTACTGCAGTAATATATGATTATATGTAGTTACTTACATTCCATATATAAATGTTTATTGCATTGTTTTAAAAAAGATTATTCAGTTTTAGATCTGTAATGAGAATTGACTGTATATTATCTCCCTTTACCAATTTAGTTATATATGGTCAAAGGGAAGATAATTTGATTTTTTCATTGTTCAGCTAGTAAAATTATCTTCCCTTGTACTATATACTATATATAGAGAACTTGGTACATAAAGACTATCCACGAATGTTTTTCATTATTGTTTTTTTTTGTAAAAACAAATGAACTACGGTATTAGAACATGATGATGGCTCCTCTTGTATCTTCATGGCTTCTTTAATATTTCAATGGAATCATTCATTATCCTATTATATTTAATCTATTCAACAAATTTCAATAAATGATAATTTAACATTAGCTGCAAACATGTTCAATTAAAGTATAACTCATATCAAATGTTTCGACCATTTACTATATTTTTTCCATATAAAAAGCATTTACTGTGAGGTGGCCATATTGTGGTAATACCTGATTTATTGTTTTGATATAATGAATATGGTACAATGCTTAAATAAAGTGAACCACTTTGGTCATCATAATTTCAAAGCCTTAGTAAAATATAGTCTTGCAAAGTCAATTCCACCGTGCAGATATCATATTTGATGTAAAGTTTTGAAGATATATCAGTGTGTATGATTAAATGTTCAAAAAAGGGTCAATGATGAAATTCAAATGATTAAACCGATTACCGGTATCTCAAATTTTGAAGAATGTGTATTTTTTTGTTTAAATGTGGAATCCAAATATTAATATCAATTCCTTACAAAGTTTTTAATAATAGGAGTAATGTTCTTTAAATATGTATAAATTAATTTCCCAACTCAAAATAACAAATATTTCAATTAGTAGACATTATTTTTGCCCAACTCTTTAAACATCTGCGGATAAAAAGTGATTTTAACTATTTGTCTTGTTACAAGTATAATGTTCTGTTTGTTTAATGAATATAACTTGTGCCTTACTATTTTTAAGAGAGAGATAAGAATTTATTTCCTAAAAGTAAAAGTGAAACGTATGTTTCGCAATACCATTAGCTTCCGATTTATTTAACTCTTTTGTGAAATATGCTAAAACTATTTTGACGAATGGGTTTTGAATATTTTTTTTTATAAATCCTGGTATCTGACATTATTTTATTTGACAAATCACATTACGTAATGAAGATATGTAGTTTTTTTGAGTTCATATTTCTCTTTAATGAGATTGAAATATATGGAACGCAAATATTTGAAAACAAAATCATAAAGGAACTGAAAAAATCACTTTATAGACATATATATTATTTCCTTTGTAAACTGTCTTGATTGTCGTGACTTTAATTAAAGCTATAATTAATGTTGCTCTGTTATGGCAATTTTGTAATAAAATCATTTTACCTTGACTGGATCGTCCAAATAATATCTATTTTTCCTCTCATTTCTTGGTGCCTTTCATACTTTTTACAATTCAAATCATTGTATTGTTCGTATTGAGGTGTGGTTTTTGTAGGTTAAAACCTACGTAAAAATCATATATATCATTTACAATATTATAAATTGAGGATTTCCTATGTTAGTGCTGCTGATGAGAAATTGAGTTCCATACAGCTCTTTAAATTATTGCAGTTGGAGTTTACATATGTGCTATGGTCTTATATTCATTTACTCCATATCCTGTCGTTAAATATCAATGTATTCTATAATTTAAAAAAAAAATGTATAAATTAAACATTTCATTATAATATTGATTTACAATCAATAATTTTTTTTTATAATTTTTCATTGGTGTACATTTTGACTAATTGTTCATGGGTACAGACTGCAGATCCCAAGTATGATCCTTTATCGTAGTATTAAAATATATCACCGTAAGTCAAAAAGTTAATTTCGTTTCATATTTTATTTATGTACTTTCTGGTTCAAACATTAATGTTTGCAAGTATTTTTTATTTAATTGTTCTAATTCTGCATTTGAACGTTCTTTCTCGACACTTCTTGAACAGGACATATACCGTTATGTAAAATTATACTTTGGACCTATTTGGCAGTTTGAAAAATGATGAAATATACATGTAATATAGTATATAATAAACAAATGTTACATAAAACAAAGTCACAAATTCCAGTAAAAGATAATCTTACGTACATACATGAACTGCATAATATTCGTTCGGGTATCCGAATTGTCTGTCTCAAGAAGTGTTCCTTACTTAACATCGAAATAGCCATATGCAGAAACTTAATTCACAGCTACTTCGGCATTTTGTTATTTATGTCTAAATTAGAGTAATGCTTAATACTTTACTCAATTTTAATATGATTATTAAAGGAACGGTTCCGAACACTTCATTTTGATTAGCGACAAGTGTTAACTCGAATATTAATAAATAAACTGAAATCAAATAATTCAATTTATGATTGCCAAAATTGTCACTATGTCAGGTATCTTCAGTTCAAGGATCACATTTGCATTTACTCTATAGCCTTCATTGTTTGTTTATGAAACAAGCGGGCAGTTTCCCCGACATTTCAGTATTTCATCTTGAGAAGGATGTATTTCACCCTTGTCAATTTTTATTCCGTTTAAGATTTTTTCCAATCTTACTAACTTTTGGTTGGAGAGCACTAAGGAATTAATTTCTGATATGTGGCCTAGATATCAATGTTTATCAATACGCTCATTTGAATCAGATACATTTCAGCCATTTTTCATTAGTACACATCTATGTGTTCCATAGAACATGCATGCATATGCTTAGATGTTAAATGGAACACCATCTATGTTTTATCCATACAATATGGTTTTATGAAGTTTTCATTACATTTTCACGAATTTTGGCGTAGCGATCCGGTAACATTACTATCCACTACATATGATTACATGTATGCCACGCCGGACCACGCTGTAAGTGGTATAGAACAAGTTTCTGTAATGACATAAATTAAACATAATTTTTTGTATTTTGAACATATTTCGCTGAAGATTTCACGATTTCTTGTTCTCTTACTATATATATAGAGAGAAGAAACATTTTCACAGTGGTCACACTGAGTTGTAATTAAAGAAATTTGTATTATTAATTTTAGATTCACTTTTCATTATTTGTTTATTTGTCAGGACGACCTATTGATAAGATAAGTATCTAACTATTTATCGATTTACAACATATCGTTTCAGTTGTCCAGTATGATATGTTGACAGTAAATATAAATATAATTTGTACTTAAGGACTTAGTCTCAAATTTTGGACAGGATCATGTGTTTGTGATTACAAATTTTAACAGGATCATGTGTTTGTGATATATATTTATGTTGTTTTATTTATTTAATGTGTTGAATTGATAATAAAGTAGTTACTACATGCGCTGTTTCTTGCTAGTTATGATTCAATGTTGGCAGATCTATACGACAGAAGACACCTTTACATGTATGTCGTGGACTGCTTTCCGTATACAGCCACCAAGGTTTAATGTAGATCATACTGAAATTGAGAAAAAATTAACAAACCAACACTGAAATCAAAGGGTTTTGACATTTCTGTCGTCTGCAGTGTAGAAATAAGATACTGATTTTACAGTTTTTGAACTTACAATATAGATGTATCCATTTAAGTGTGAAGTATAAAAAAAAACTAGAGGCTCAGAGACTGGGCCTGTATCGCTCACCTGACAAAATGCTTCTATGCCATGCGTAACCAAAAATGATGTAAAGCACATTCCGTACTTCAATCCTGTAAAGTTTGGTTGAATTTGCTTCAGTGGTTTCAGAGAAGATGAAAATGATATTTTCCAATAGGTCTCAATACTATGTTTACTATGTTTTGCACTGGTGGCCCCGTTTTATATCCGACTGGAACAAAATGGGCAATCTTTGTAAAGGTCCTATAGTACATTTTCCCTGTGTAGTTTGGTTGATTTTGCTTCAGTGGTTTCAGAGGAGAAGATGATATTGTTTTTCCAATAGGGTCCAATGTTGAACAATGTTCCGTTCTGTCGGCCATGTTTTGTTTTTCCGATCGGAACTAAATGAGCAATCTTTGTAAAGGACCTTTAGTACATCATTCCTGTAATGTTTGGTTCAATTTGCCTTAGCGGTTTCAGAGGAGAAGATGACAATGTGATTTTTCCAATATGGTCCAATGTTAAACCTAAGTTCGGCCCTTGTGGCCATGTTTTTTATCGGATCGGAACTAAATGAGCAATCTTTGTAAAAGACCTTTAGAAAACATCTTTACTGTAAAGTTTGGTTGAATTTGCTTCTGTGGTTTCAGAGGAGAAGATGAAAATGTGATTTTCCCATAGGGTCCAATGTTAAACTAAGTTCTGTGCTTGCGGCCATGCTTTTTTTTATCGAATTGGAACTGAATGAGCAATCTTTGTAAAGGACCTTTAGTACATCATTCCAGTAAAGTTTGGTTACATTTGCTAAGGTGGATTCAGAGGAAAAGATGAAAATGTTATTTTTCTCATAAGTTCTGTGTTGGCGGCCATGTTTTTCATCGAATCAGAACTAAATGAGCAATCTTTGTAAAATACCTTTAGTACATCAGTTTGGTTGAATTTGCTTCAACTGTTTCATAGGAGAAGATGAAAATGTGATTTTTTTCCTTAGGGTCCAATGTTAAACTTAAGTTCGGCAATGGCGGCCATGTTTTTATCGGATCCAAACGAAATGAGCAATCTTTGTAAAGGACCTATAGTACATCATTCCTGTAAAATTTGGTTGAAGTTGCTTCAATAGTTTCAGAGGAGAAGATGAAAATGTAATTTTTCCCATGGGGTCCAATGTTAACCTAAGTTCGGCCCTGGCGGCCATGTTTTTATCGGATCGGAACGAAATGNGCAATCTTTGTAAAGGACCTTCCATTCATCATTCCTGTAAAGTTTGGTTGAATTTGCTTCAGTGGTTTCAGAGGAGAAGATGAAAATGTGAAAAGTTAAACGGACGGACGACGGACGCCAAGTGATGGCAATAGCTTACACTGACCCTTCGGGTCAGGTGAGCTAAAAAGAAGAAAATATTAACTTCTGATTGTTTAGGATGTTCTTATTTGGTATTATAAAGAGTGTGGGATATGGATTGTAAATTGAACCTAAGATTAGCATCTACTTTATGAAGCAGTCGATGTGTTTATCTATTTCTCGTGTCTTTTTCCAAGCCGTATTTAATAAGAATGATCTGATGTTTTTTAATGTTGTTTATGAGAATTAAATATCGGTATCGCACCATTCGTTTATTTCTCCGACCTCAGATTACAAAAAATTGTTAGACTTCAATATAGGCATGCTATAATTCGTTGTACCTCAGACCTCAAATTACCATAGATTGTGAGAATAAGATGTCAAAATGCTACCCTTGCTGTAGATGCGGTCTCAGATTATAACGAATTGGAATGCAACACGTTCCTGCACTTCTGTCCAAAGATAAGCCAAGTAAATTAGATGTGATAATGGTCTTCAACTGAGTTTTCAACAAGATGTACCGTTATATAAATAGGTAAATACCAAAATTTTTCTGGATACAATGTTTAATGCAGAAATAGAACCAAAATCTTTGGAAGAGCAACATCTAATACACGTTTTAAAATTTAACAAAATCCGAGTACCGGGTTCTGAGTATTTGCGTCCATAAGGTTTGACATTGTATATTATTACAAAGCCCGATAACTCCTTTAACATTTGGCAGTTCAACATGACACCGCAATATGATGTAGTACATGTAATGAATAACAAACTTGCAATGTTATAAAAATCAAACTGTCAGAGTAAGACGGACGAACTGATGGTCGGGTGCACATAAAACATAAAAAACCTTTGTTTTTTATCAATCCACTTCAAAGCAAATCGATGTCTTTTCAATGTTGTTAAAAAAATCGAAAACCGAAATCAAAACATTTGAAAGCTGATTGAGATCAATTTCTATCATCTAAAAAAACATCAACATTAGTTATCGGCAAAGTTTTCTGCGAGGGAAATTTTACAATATTTGAAGACTTTATTTATTGTAGTTTTAAAAACAATCGGTAATAGGGCCAGTCCTGAAGAATTGCACAACTGAGCTGCTGATGAACTTCTAAACAAACGGCATTGATCCAGTGGTGTTAAAACAACAAATCTAAGTTGATACTCACCTTCACATTGAGATTGTTAAACTTTTAATTGAATATCACGTCTTCACGCACTTGACATAACCGGTTTTTAGTCAACCCTGGATTGACACGCTCATAATGTGAGGGGTGCCGCAAGCGGAGCAGTACACCCTTACCCTTCCAGGCTATGACCCCTGATGTTACTCCCGGTTTTCATGGGAGTTCACACTATAAATGCCTGAGTTCTTAATGTCGTCTTTTATTACCGTGAGTTGTGGCTTCCTCGTGTCCTTGTTTTGTTTTGTTCTTCTGTGTTCCCTTTATCGCCATGTCTGTGGACTTTGATTTTTGTAATTATAACATACCCTGTTCCTTTAGCATTCTACTTCCGTTGTTTTATTATTCAAAAATACCCTTTACTTAAAATGATTTTGTCAGACTCGGTATCAGAAAATCCAATCATTTGGTACGACTATGTAACTATGGTATACTTGTCTCTGTAGATTCCCAGTTTGGCTAATACACTTTAATAGACAGTAGTGTCTACATTGACGGAGAAAAATTGTAATCAAGAAAATTTACAGATGAATAGTCGACATAATTAAACTTTCTACCATCTGGATTCATTCTACCTGTGGCTAATCCGGTATTGGAGACAATAGGTCTGGAAATGAACAAATTGTCACCATGCAGATATTATTCAATAGAAGCTCCAATAAGTCCTAACATATTACTTAATCAGATACTAAAGTACATTTCATTGTCTGAGAATAATATACTAAAGTCAATAATAACAAAATAACAGCTTTCTGCCACTTGCATACAAATCTATATATCATTTTCAACGACTACTAAAGATTTCGAAAATTAATCCATTAGCTATCGCTTTAGTGCAAAATGGACACACACTATATGCTAGGACCAAGACAATTTATTTGGAATAAATATACAGGCAAAAAGCTTTCTATATTTCAAACTAATTTCGCCTATTAATGATAGATTTATACAAAAATCGAGTATTTTAATATTAGGACGTTAAGTTTTTATATAAAAAATATTAAGTAATAATTAAGTAGAAGGTTTTATATTTTATTTTCTGTAAAGCCTTATTATTTTCACTTCGTTTAAAGTTATTTTACCAAACCATCCTGCCATGCACAAAGATTTGATTTTAAGTGTATTGCCTGTAATGTCAATTTCAGTAAGGAGTGCTTCCTTTTTGGGAGATTGCTAATGTCGGCCAAACACAGTACAAAAGGCAGATATTAAATACTTAAAAAATCAAGTAGTGCAATATTCTGAAGAAAAAAAGTCATTTGCAGAAACTTAATTCACAGCTACTTTGGTATTTTGTTATTTATTACCACTGTGCCGATGCCTCCACTGGTGGACGGTTTAAAAAAACAATTTTCCGCATAAAAGATTTTTGAAACCACGCCATCCGCAATACATGGCAATGGAGTTTTGGCGCAAATTTACGCATGATTCGTAGTTCGCGGGAAAACTGTTATTTTACGCATGTTCAAATATTGTTCTTGGTGCGTGATTTTTCCCGATATCACGACGTCACAAAACAAAACCTGATAGTGCAGTGGTGACACCATACGGGACAAAATCTGGAAGGTGCATTCCATTGAAATTCTCAACAATTGGTATTTACCAAAAAATTCAAAACATCGCTATTTTTGACAAATTTCAACTCGAAACAACTTCTTGACCCAATTAGAACTTCGAATTTGAAGAATGAGACATTTGTTCTTTAATTTTTTGTCAATGTGATTGAAATGTTCAAACAATTTGAAAATTTTGATTTTGACCACTTATTCAAACGTTGATGCTTTGGCAAATTTTCAAGATTGGACTAAAAATGCATGGATTCAAAACTTTTGGTACCCATAAACCGGATTAACCCTACCACTGGCTTTTGCTAGTGCCGGTACCAAGTCCGGCTATCCCGAGTTGCTATCGTTATTTATGTTTGTCTCTTGTTTTCATTATTGTTTTTCTCGTGCAGTTTGCTTGTAAATTGTGGCATGTATTGTAGTTCCTTGCCATTGTAGGTGTTTACTGTTATCCTGTTTTTGTACTGTAAACTGTGGCATTTGATTGTAGTTCCTGGCCATTGTAGCTGTTTACTTTCATCCTGTTTTTGTAATGTAAATTGCGGCATGTGATTGTAGTTCCTGGCCATTGTAGGTGTTTACTGGTATCCTGTTTTTGTAATGTAAATTGTGGCATGTGATTGTAGTTCCTGGCCATTGTAGGTGTTTACTGGTATCCTGTTTTTGTAATGTAAATTGTGGCATGTGATTGTTGTTCCTGGCCATTGTAAATGTTCACTGGTATCCTGTTTTTGTAATGTAAATTGTGGCATGTGATTGTAGTTCCTGGCCATTGTAGATGTTTACTGGTATCCTGTTTTTGTAATGTATATTGTGGCATGTGATTGTAGTTCCTGGCCATTGTAGGTGTTTACTGGTATCCTGTTTTTGTAATGTAAATTGCGGCATGTGATTGTAGTTCCTGGCCATTGGTGTTTACTGGTATCCTGTTTTGTTATGTAAATTGTGGCATGTGATTGCAGTTCCTGGCTATTGTAGGTGTTTACTGGTATCCTGTTTTTGTAATGTAAATTGTGGCATGTGATTGTAGTTCCTGGCCATTGTAGGTGTTTACTGGTATCCTGTTTTAGTAATGTAAATTGTGGCATGTGATTGTAGTTCCTGGCCATTGTAGGTGTTTACTGGTATCCTGTTTTTGTAATGTAAATTGTGGCATGTAATTGTAGTTCCTGGCCATTGAAGGTGTTTACTGTTATCCTGTTTTTGAAATGTAAATTGTGGTATGTGATTGCAGTTCCTGGCCATTGTAGGTGTTTACTGTTATCCTGTTTTTGTAATGTAAATTGTGGCATGTGATTGTAGTTCCTGGCCATTGTAGGTGTTTACCGGTATCCTGTTTTAGTAATGTAAATTGTGGCAGGTGATTGTAGTTCCTGGCCATTGTAGGTGTTTACTGTTATCCTGTTTTTGTAATGTAAATTATGGCATGTGATTATAGTTCCTGGCCATTGTAGGTGTTTACTGTTATCCTGTTTTTGTAATGTAAATTGTGGCATGTGATTGTAGTTCCTGGCCATTGTAAGTGTTTACTGGTATCCTGTTTTTTGTAAAAGCAAATACTTTGCTTTGTAATTTAGCAACCAAAAAAAATTCTGAAGCTCGATCAACATTTGTTACAAAGATATACACATAAATGTAGGCGCAGATGGGATGTTCTCAGTATAGCTAATAATATTTTCATATACAGCCAATGACAGGTATTGACTGGTATTCTAAGCTTTTACTTTCTCTTTCCTGTATCAAAATGTTTTATTGGAAAAAAGACGAAGGTTTATCACATATCCGTCAAATTGCCATTTGCATAGAAGTGAAAACCACAGGAGACTTATAGGTAAACGGGAAGTATCACATGTTTTCATAGACGAAAAATAAGACATAATGACGAAGAAGATGTCATATATATGCACACTGTCCTAAAAAAATCAATTTTTATAAAATTTTAGCTACAAAGGAGCACAGGTATATGATGTTTTTGTGGAGAGAGCATAACATTTCTTTTAACTAAACCGCACACATAATATATACCAAACCGTTTACAAAAACAAAATACTTCGTTACAAAGCACGTACACTTCATACAGACCCCAGTGGCATTGAAACGGCCCATTGGCCTGTGATTTCCAGAAATATGTCAATTAAGTTAGTGATATATTAAAGATGTTTATATATATAATTTAAAACGGCAATATAGAGAAATAAAAATATCGATTATATTGTGAAAAATTGGCCATAGAGGCAAAACGTTATGCAGAATGATGTTCAAGTCGCATAGTTTTCGTCATTTTACTAAAGATTTTTGCTATGCTTATGTTAAAAATGGCTCTATATGTGACACAAATTATACCTTTAACTAAACTTTGCTAATTAACATGCATTAAGGTCGTAAGATTTTGAGAAAATAGTATTTTAAGTGACCTACCTGTTGTGAAGTTTTGTCATCCACCAAAAACCGGAAATAATACCATACAACCGTTACCGTGACACTTTCCATACGGAATATCTGTGGAAGCTTTACGGACCGTTTTGTCTTCACAGAGCAGACTTCCCGATGGTACTTTTTATAAAATTAAAAAAAAACGTGTCACAGAACCGTTGCTGTGACGTATCAAGAGGATATCGACCAATTTTTCAAAATTATGTATTGTCTTTTTCTCTCATTCCCAGATTGTGGTCATGGACTTAGCAGTCTACCGGTATTCAATTGGGTTTTTTTCGTATGTTCATTATACTATAAGAAAACGGGACAGATAAAGGGGAGGTTTGGGTACCAATAACCGAAGTATGTCCAAGACACGATGCAGTTACGATATCGTCGACATCGTTTAACAGTTGCTAATGGCAACGTTAATTATATGATGGAACTGTACTTGCTTGTCAAAAATAACTATTAAGTCAACAACGGTAATGGTGGGTTGCACTTGCTTGTCGATATCAACGATATCATCAACATCGTTACGATATCGTAACAGTTCAACATTATTATACATTGTCATTAGCACTAGCATTTGCATTTGTTCGTTGATATTGACGATATCGTCAAGATCGACACGATATCGTCAACAACGCTAGTACTTAATATGTAGTGGTCTGTCGATATCGAAGATATCGACGACATCCTTATGATATTGGAACGATATCGTCAACATTACAAGTGAAACACCACTATATCGACAACATCGTTACGATATCGTAACTACATCATAACCACGCATATGTAGAAACTGTACTTGTCGATATCGACGATATCATCAACATCGTGACGATATCATAACTGCATTGTAACAATGTTTATGTTGAAGCCGGACTTGTCGATATCGACAACATCTTTACGATTTCATAACGATATCGACAACCATGATACAGGTAAAAACCGCTTATAGACAGTATTTGTTTGTGGATGTAGAAGATGTAGCATAGTACTGTCCTTTCACCGGCCTAGTAGAACTACGGATGCACACACACACATGTGTGGCTAAGAAACGCTCATACAGATTGTATATCCTGTTTGATAGTATCTCTTCAACGTTTAGCATCCCTAATATGTGCATAGAGAACGGGCACCACCATAGTTAACGCCTAACCTCCGCTCGTACCTCGCTCCAACGGGGGCTAGCTAGTCAAGTGATAGTATAAAATGGCACGTTTCTTCCATCAATGCTCAAACGCCGCAGCCGGCTTTGGCTCAGGTGGTGGACATGGGTTAAAAGGGGGTCTTCCCTCAATGCACAAATGCCGCAGCCTTGAAGCCGGCTTGGCTTGCTTTGATAGTCAAAATTACAACAATTAATGAAATGCAAACAATTTATTTAGAAAAAATACATATCACTTGAGTCCAAAATACTTTGGAGATTTAAAAGTCATAAGAATACGATGTCTAAGAATAATCTTTAGTGCATTGGCATGTTCCTGGTCGTAACCTTGGACAAGCAAAGTATAAACCATAATGTTCAGTCTTATTGTTCTGGCAATCTATCCACATTCTTCTAAAGCACATAGGCATCAGCACTGGAAGCAGTCTGCCAAGTATTAAATTGAGCTTTTGGGTAAGTAATCCAATGAATAATTGAAAATTCCTGATTTAATCTGTAACTGAATGAGGATCTTGGTTCATAATGTTGTATGGATTAGAAGCAACTGTAGTGGCATCAATGCAAGAGTTTTATTGTAACAAGATACAATTAAAATGTTCGGCATCAGATTCACCACCACTGGATCCATCACCTCTTAAAAAAACTTCTGTTGTAACTTTAACCATTTTGTATTTATCGTAAGTAACTTCAATATGGGCAAAATCCTTACATTAGGCATCAGTAAAGTTCATAGCTCCCATAATACCTTAGCTAAATTAACAATAAATGGGTAAATGTCTTCAACACAGAATTCATAGTAAGCATAGTTATTAAAATTTTGCCTTTTGTATTTTGATCGTAAATGGAGATTACGCCTGTATAAGGGTGATAACGATATTTAGAACGGATTCGAGACCTGGACACTTTGGAGTGTCTCTTTGGGTTGAAGAAGAGTCTTCGGACGACTGACGACATCGAACTTTGTTGGACATCAGAGCTAAAATCGGATAAGAATTAACATTAGTTACATTAATATTAGTTGATTCTGCAACTCGTTTAATCCGTCTGCGTTGTTCTGCACACGGAGATTTTTATTGATATTCACGACGGTCAATTAGATGCTTCGATATCGAGGCGATATCGAATCTTGCTTATCGTTATCGTCCATATGGACATTTGAATTTGAATCAAAGTTATTGGTTCCATTATAGCAATTTATCAAGACTTCGATATCGAGTCGATATCGAATCCTGTTTGTCGATATCGACTTTGGCAATTGAAATAGATTTTATCATTACGTTATGGCAGTTTGTTAAGCCTTTGATAGCAAGTCGATATCGAATCCTGTTTGTCGATATCAAATCGTGTTTGTCGATATCATCTATATCGATATCAGCATTAGATTTAAAGCTATTCATTACATTAAAGTAATTTATTGATCGTTCGATATCGATTCGTTTTTGTCGATATCGTCGATATCGACATCAGCATTGGTCTTGGACATGTATGCCATAAACCGGTTTAACCCTACCGCTGGCTTTTGCTTGTGCCGGACTAAGTCCGGCTGTCCCGAGTTCCTATCGTTGTTTACGTTTGTCTTTTGTCTTATTTGTGTTTTCCATGTGTTTTCTCTGGCAAATTGTAGCATGTATTTGTAATTTTCAGCAATTGTGGATGTTTCCTGCTATCCTCCTTACTTGGCACTACAATGAAAGACCAATAACATTTAAATTCATATATCAGTTTTTAATTTGGAATGTTGTCATCATGATTTTTAACACTGAAAATTTTAGTTACAATAATTTTTACCTACATCTTTTTGGGCTTCCATCTAGAATTTGACGAAAATGGTCATCTCAGTACTAAAATTCACGACAAAAGGGACGATTTTAATTTCAAATTAATAATTTTCCCAACAAGGACAATAATAGTATAGCCATTCTTGCTTACGGAGTGCATGTTTCACAGCTGTTTCGTTAAGCAAGAGCTAGCAAAAATTATACAGACTTCGTCATTAGACATAGTTATCTCCGTGACCACCTGATTAATCACGGCTTAAAAAAATTCCGTTTCATACGATCATTATAAAAAGTTCTTTAATAGATATCAGTCCCTTGTGGAAAAGTAAGTGAGAACCGAACCGTCAGTCTAAAAAGAATCAAAGCTCCGATGGAGCTTAATCTCGAAGTTCTGCGGCAAAACTGCGTAGTCATCAAAAGAACTGCTGCATACGTCTGCATGTATTAAGATATTCCGTAATAAGTGAAAATAATCGGATGGTATGATTTCGCATATCGATTTCATTGCTATAAATATATGCAATACACTTTCACAGGTAAACAAATGTTATTCTCATCTTTCACAAATTACTGCGCGACAGGTTTGTTGATCCGTGACGCAATATAAAAAAAAACGAATAATTTGATTAACATGCATATTGTTTTCAATTTTATATAACAAAACCGTATCCACTCAAGAAAATGAAGAAATATAACTTAAAAACACAATGTATACGATTTTGAAAGAAACTTGCGAACTTTATTTTATCGGAAGCACGAAGATTATCGTTTAGAGCTGTTAATAGGCCTGCAGCCTCACGTGATTTTTTCTTGTCATTTTAACATCTCTTCAGCCACTTCATGGCTTCGAGAAAAAAATCCAAGGACAATGGCAACGTCGTAAAAACAAAGACATAACATGAGCACGGCACGGAAAAGAAAATGAATACACTAACATATACAAAAATGAACAACACGGACCAAATAAATCAAAGCTCCGATGGAGGTGAATCTCGAAGCCCTGAAAATCTACACGTGGCAAAACTTCGTAGTCATCCAAAAAACTGCTGCATACGTCTGCATGTATTAATTTATTCCGTAATACGTGAAAATAATCGGATTGTGTGATTTCGCATGTCGATTTCATTGCTATAAATATATGCAATACCCTGTCACAGGTAAACATATTTTTTCAGTTTAATAAAACAATACCGTATTAACCAAAGAAAATGAAGAAATATAACTTAAAAACACAATGTATACGATTTTGAAAGAAACTTGCGCACTATATTTTATCGGAAGCACAAAGATAATCTTTTAGAGCTGTTAATAGGCTTGAAGCCTCACGTGATTTTTTCTTGTCATATTAAAATCTCTCCAGCCATTTCATGGCTTCGAGATAAAAACCATAGGTGAGATCAGGTGAACCGGTAGAGTAAGGATCTCCTGCTTCTTATAAGACACCCCGTTTTGAATATGTCAACTCCGGTTGTAAAGTCAAATCCGGTAGAGAAAAAAACAAACTTTAGTGGCAAAAAGAAAGATCTGTTGTCATCTTGGAAACAGATATCCCATAACGGTCCACAAGATCGTGATGTCGACCGTGAAACTTCCGTAGTGATGACCTCAGGTAATGGACAACACACCCTTGCTTAATTAAGTAGCCTACTTGTAAGCAACCGAGCTCTAGCAAGGTAGTTACTGTATCGACCACAGGCCCTTAGGTAACGAATGAGTTAGGAGATGTAAACTCAATATGCCGGTGCTTTAGAAATGTTAATACAAAGAAAAGGGAAGTTGACTATTGGAAAAGTGAAGTCATCGCGTTTATCATATAGCCTAGTTTGTAGTGTACCTCTTTTGTCAATCTCAAGATGAAGGTCAAGGAACAAGGTTGATGTGGAAGTATCTGTGGTATCATTAATTTAAAGCTCTTTTGGATAGATAAGATGAAGAAAATCACCATAGCGAGGGTTGTTTAATGATCAAATATCATCTATGTAACGGAACTGAAATTAAAGGACTGGGCCAGTTTTTAACGGGTTTTCCCGTTGGGAAATTCGGTTATTGAAATGCTGATGTACGGCGGTCGGGTGGGCGGGCGGTCCGGCGGGCGGCTGCCAGATCTTGTAAGCGCAGCTCCTCTGTAACCGTTCAACAGAATTTCATGAAACTTTGTATGTAGCAAGGACATATGTAGATGTGCATATTGTCGGGGATTTTTCATTGTACAAATTTTTAGGAGTTATGCACCTTTTAACTAAGGAATATATAGGTGCTTTGACCATGTGCTTGTAAGCGCAACTCCTCTAACAGTTCAATGGAATTTCATGAAATTTTGTATGTAGCAAGGACATCATATGTAGATGAGCATATTGTCGAGGATTTTTCATCATTCAATTTTTTCCAGGAAATATGCCCTTTGAACTAAGAAGTCTAAGGGTGTTTTGACCATATGCCCTTTGTTTAACTTTTAAGTAAAGAAAACTTTTTAGTGATTTTTAAGAGTGATGGCATACACTGGACTTGATGAGAGGAGGTATAAGTTAAACAGCTTCTTACACAAGTACCTACTTCTGCATTTAAATAGTAAAGGAAAACAAGGTTTGATGTCATATCGACATCCGTTTCTTGTTTATCTTTATTTTGAAGAAGCCCTTCGATGAATTCAGCTTCATATGGGTGGAGAAATAGATCGGCTAAAAGAGGTGCACAGTTTGTGCCCATTGGAATTCCGATAGTCTGTTGAAAAACAAGTCCTACAAAGCGGACAAATGTATTGTCGATCAGAAAATATAACATTATAATCACTTCTTCTTCGATATATTTTTTCTGTGATTCTGAGTCGTATTTCACAAAGTATGTTTGTTTTCTACCTATAACAATGTACTTATATCTTCATTCGCCGTTTTTGTGGGAGAAACATCTATGAATTAAATCTTCCAGTCGTTAATTCAGTTGTTCATGAGGAATTGTAGTATAAAGCGTGGAAAGGTCAATGGTTTTAATGCTGTTACAGTGTGATAATGATCTCGATTTTAAGATGTCAAGCACATCCTTAGAGTTTTTTAATATCCACATTTTTTCATTTACACCACTACTTGAAAAGCTAGTATCATATTTCTGAAGACTATCTTTTACGGATGTCAAGATGGATGATAATAGCTTAGAAATAGGTTTTGATTAACACCTTTAAGAAGTTTTATAGAAGATATGAAGATTTGATTTCTAAATATGGTGCGACTCGCAAACAGCTTATTACTAAGGGCATTTCTCACACTCGATTTTACTGAAATGTTGAAAAAAAATGTCAAAAACTGATAATAAATCCAGAAAAACTGGGACGTAACTTACATTCTTTACGTAATAGGGGATATTGACAGGATATTCTTCATGATGCCGTTAAATTGGCTTTGGGATCCTTGACCTGAAGATATTACAGGTATACTGGCCTCTCACTGATACTGCCGATGTCTACTGATATCTATGATAATTCTTTACCAAACCCTTCGGGGAGTTTTGAGTTTGATCTTTATTCCGTAGTGCAACAGTGTTTTACCAGCAGACTAGGCTCCTTGAGCTGGCCGGCAGTTTAGCGGCGAGCACTCCTCGACCTATCTTTCTAAATTACGTTTTGTCCTTTTCTTTCCTTCTCAAGATTGTGGTCTTAGAGTTAGTAGTCTACCTG
>MJUU01049245.1:0-16043 GCA_002080025.1 Modiolus philippinarum
GAATACCCTCGCGGACTAACAGTCCACCAGCAGTGGCATCGACCCAGTTGTAACAAATAACTAAATACCGAAGACACTGTGAATTTACTTTCTGCATATGCGCATTTCGACAACTTATGTCTCATCAATGCAGATAAAATCTAAACGTTTGGAAGGCCATAAATTCAAAGATGTTTAAAAACTGACAGAGAACAAATAACCAAAGTGATCTAAATTTGAAGCCAAAATCAGCTAAGGACAGAGCTTTGCATGAGGGAGATGCTCCTTAGTTTTCAATAAAATTTACAAAATTTTAGATATTGGAAGGTTTCAAAAATAATCGGCTTTCGGGTCAGCACCGAAGTACTGACTACTGGGCTGGTGAATACCCTCGGGGACTAACAGTCCACCAGCAGTGGCATCGACCCAGTGGTAACAAATAACTAAATACCGAAGTGAAATGAAGCTACAGATTGAGAATATATAAAAATAAAATAGGAAGCTGAAATGTTAAAGACATATATGTACAAACAGACAAGTAGACAAAGTTGAAAATAACACAAAGAAAATATTTCATTATAAACCCACTTCTCCCCCGTCTTCCGACCCATATTCTAATACAATAATTTAACAAAAAAGGTGATCCGTATTGTTTTATCCCCCATCCGTGAAAAAAAAGCAGTCTAATAAATAGTAATAAAAGCTTTACAAAATACATGTGTTAACCTGTATATATTTATTTTACCAATTAGAAAATAATACATATGTAATTAATGAATATTCATTTTACCTTATGTACAACAGTTGCTATTCAATTAACCTTATTCCTGTGTCCATATCCAGGCATTAATGTGAACTTATTATTTTACTGTATTTTATTTTGCTTTTTGGTTATATTCAAGTCGCACTGTCGGTTTACCCTTCAGATCAACCTGAATTATAACCATAAAACACAAAAATAAAATTTACCAAATTTCAAAATAAAGTTTTCCGAAGCCTAACTAAAGGATATCTGCGGCCACATGTTTGTTTAATGCATATTAACTTAAATACCGAATACAAATAACTTTTCAGTAAAATCACTTTAATTTCCTGTAATTAAGATATGGGGCACCCAGGCATATTGCCCTATAATGGACAAAAACGAAAATACCGCTGAGATTATACAGCAAATCTTCAAGGTAATTTGTGCTACAACTGACTAATTGAATGAAAACAGACGTACAGACAAAGAGTACACAGCCCCCAATATTAAACTTTAGAGTTGCAAAAAATTACATTCATTTGAATGATTTCAGTCGTTCAACCCCAACATTACTTATATGAGTTGAACTGTTGATAATGCAATTCAAGTCCGAACATCACTGAATGTCGACAAGAATAAGACAAAACGACAGAGACATTGTTTAAGAAGTGATAATGTATTCGCGGATTACCTTGTTGTATTAATGAATGAAACCGTAGTACTGAAATTTGAAAGCAGATTTTTTAAAGGAATTAATACTTGTACCCACCATGATAAGACCATGAAAGTAAATCCTTCACTCCATTTCTCTGAAGTACGACGGAAACATACAGTGACAAAATGTGTAGATATTCGCGACATACTTCAATGGTCCGGAAAGAATAACATGATACATAAAAAAAACATGATACGAATCAAGGTGTTATATCTTCCGCTGTTCATTATCTTTTTAGGTTACCTCATAAGTCCGCAAAGGAAGCATTTATTGTAATAAACAGACTGATGATAGCCAGAAAAAATTAGAATTTAGAATAAATGAGAACAGCAATGAAAATGAATAGTACAGATATAATTTTTTTTCTGTCAAGCTGTTTCAAAGTTTTGACAATGAAAACGCCAATGAAAAAAGACATTCTGACGGTAATAATCTTTGATCCTGATTTTTGCCTACTGGTGCCATGGAATATTTGGACGACCTCAATAAACATGTGTTTTGATGTTTCTGCTTTGAACTGATATATAAATCAGGTATGTGTTCGATGAATGCATTACATTATTTTTTTCAAAAGGCCTTGCCACTGCACTGTAATAAAACTGGAAGACACCTACAAGTTAGCATTGAATCTGAATAATTATCTCCAAAACTTGTACAATTTCATTCAAGTTTCCTACTAGTGAAAGATAAAGCAGGATTTCAAATAGAAATATTCATTATATTGTATCACTGAAGATGAAATATAAAATGATAAGAGATTTAGAAAAGCTCTGAGATATTGAAAATACAAATATACCAGAAATGATGCAATATATAAAAAGTGAAATGTCAGGTCAGAATGAAGGTTTACAGAATGGAAGAAGTACAAGCACTATTCTCTGACATTTATGTCAAATCAACGTCAAAACAATACAATCCGCTACCAAAGTTAAAAACAGTTGATAGGAAGATGAAATAAATATCAAATGTCCACAATAAATCAACAGGTCAGAACAAAAACCATGAATATGTTCAGCGATATCAAAATGCCGAAGTTATAATCTTTATTATCCATGAACTTCCTGAAGAAAGTTTGGGACTATTGTTTTTGACTCTTACTGTCTGTTTTTCCGAAACTGTGTGACGCGAACTCCTACACACTTGGAATTAGGGTTTTAATTTTGTTATAGAAGGGTTGCAAATATACTGCAGATGTGCTATAAAATTTAAGATTTTTGGTAATGGAGATGATGCAAGCAAGGGGCTTAAAGATGTCGATTTTGGCACATGTTTCATTTGACGCAAACAACTCCTATAGTTTTAGATTTAGGCATTTAGAGTTGTTGAATGTGGACTACAGATGTACAATAAGCTTTCAGATTTTTTTAATCTTTCTCTTGGTGCAAACATTTCCATGATGCCGACTTTGACAAGGACCCAAGATTTTGACACATGTAGCATTTGATGCGAACTCCTCCTACATTTTCTGATTAAGTGTTTTAAAATTGGTGCTTAAAGTCTGTAGATAGGCAATAAGTCATTGGAATTTTGATTCCAGTTCCAATATTGGTAAATATTGGTAAATTTTCTGAAAATGTCAAAGACACTTATTTTGGACATTTTGGCAAAATGTCTTAGTTTTTGACAAATGTGTGACGAACATCGATATTCTGAAAACTTGGAATTCTTAAAGGGGGTTCCAATTTGCTTAAATGTCGTGAAAATCTCAGACACAACGTATTTTTTGGAATTCAACCTATCAACCAAAATGCACTGATGAGACATAAGTTTAGGAAATATTACAATTGGCATTGTACCTCGAAATTGAGTTAAATGAAAGACAGTCCGTTTTTCAAAAATCAAGCACACATGCCTTGTCTCATTAGACTATCACTCATAGTTAACGAGAAACTAACCAAATAAAATCTTCAAATGAGGTCAGGGTCAAAAGACAAGGCAGACAGTCATGACCGATTCACTTAAAATCTGAAGTACCTGATTTTCAGATCAGGGCGACATTCCTGAGATTTATCTGAGAAGAATTTATTTTTTGAATTAGTACATGTATTTATGACATATTTTGCTCAATTTAATCGTTAATCACAGCTCTTTGAAATATCAGTGAATGTTTTGAATTCTTATTACTGACATCTATGTTTTCAGTCACAGTTACTTGGGGTCTGATTTAATCACTTTAACTTATAGAAGCCTATATGCCACGAATTCAAGTCAAGAGAAAGGCATTTGACAATGAGTAATTTTCTACCAAAGACAAGTACATATAACAAATATTACCCAGTTACAAATGATAAATATTTTAANNAAAAAAAAAAAAAAAAAAAAAAAAAAAACAAAAGTACGTAACGCAGTAACTACATCGTGATACTGGCACGGTCGAAGGCTATAAGAAAGAAAGAAATTCGTTTTCTACCCAAATCAAACAAGATACAAAATATCATGACCCTTTTCTTATAGCTTTTGAAAACCTGATCTACACAAAAAAGAAGCTGTCTTATAATTGATTGTGAAATCGTTCAATACAAAAGCTTTAATCGACTGCAAACGTCGGGTGCATTAATTAGCTTCTTAATCGTTGTTCTATGAAAAATATTATGTATTGTGCTTCCTTATTTTAAAGTTTCGAAGCATTGGTGTTTTGTTTTTCTCATGATACACAGCATAAGCCTAAAAAACCGACTTCGTATCGATATAAATGTTAAAAAAGTGCATGCATGGCATTTTGAATAAGCCAACAATTCCTTTTGTTTGAAATAGCAGCTTCCCTTCAACTTCGCTGTACTGTTTATTTTAACGAAAGAGTTCACTATTGCCCAAAATAGAAAATCGTTTATTTTCACATTAATTTTCAAGATTATCATTTTGATTTGTTTAAGTTCAAATAATGAAGTTAGAAATTAATAAAAAAAAAAATAACAGCTTTAGTTTTATCAGCAGTAGCACCCATGCAGTGCTGAACAATTCTGTGAAAACAAAATAATTTATCGAAGTAATTTTTTTATTTCTGTTAAAAGGTAAATATGTTATCTACTATTTTTGATGCGGAAGATAAAGTACTTGGTCTTATATTTATTAGAATGGAGAATAATGACACAGCATTCAGATGCTTAACAGAGTGAAAGATCTTATTTTATGTATCCAGTACAAGTATTAAAAATCAGATATCCCAGGTTTCCTTCACAAATTATTAACAGTAGTCTCTTTTATTAAGGGCCTTTCTCATCTTTTCTAAAATGTTACACCTTGGCAAAATTGCAACTGAAAGGATTCTTGATATCGATAGTAAATATCTTTACTAAAAAGGAATACAAGGATATATGGTTGCTGTGTAGAATTCCAAAAATAAGTTGGCTTTGAGACTTTCAGGAAGTTGAAATTGTAATACAATATTTTGGAAATCCAATTGGTAAAAATGTTTTTCTTAATTGAAGCAAATTCTAAAAGTATGGTTGCAAGGAGGAATTAAAAAATAACTGGTCTTTGAGTTTTTTAAGAAGATAACCAAAATTGGAATCAAATATTTTGAAAATCCAATTTTCGAAGATGTTCATCAGAATTAGGGCAAATTGTAAAAGTGTGGTTGCTAGGTAGAATTCCAAAAAATAAGAGGTCTTTGAGACTTTCAGGATATTTACAGTGTAATAAATATTTTTTACAATAATAAATATATTAGATAAAATGGTATGAGTTCAAAATATAGTTTTTTGACATTTTCGGGAAATTAACAAATCTATAACAATATTAAAACTGTAGATGGAGTTCCACTGACAAGCTAACATGTGTCAAAATTGAAATCTTTGGTCTCTTATTTGCACATAGACCAATACAAAAATCCGAAAGCTTATTGTGCAACTGCAGCCTATATGAATCAATTCTATAACAAAATTAAAACACCAAATCGAAAAATGCAGGAGGAGTTCCATGGACAGGATTCGTCTAACGGACAGACGAACAGAGAGACAAACATACACACAGACAAGTGGACGGACAGATAGAATAACGGACTGACGGGACCAAAACAATATCCCCGCAATTTTTTCAGAACAGTGCGAGGAAATTTAGACAGTTTATGTTTTTACACACAACAACAAATGAAAAAGGCCACAATGTTTATTTGGAGAGTTATCAAATCTGATTATTAACCAATGTCGCGAGAATGTATTTTTCCTTGCAGACTCAAAGTATTACTGGTGTTTTCTACATAACCTTTAATGCAATACACCCACTGAGAATTATCACCTTGTTAGTATTTGTACCTCATTTACTTTTTTTGGTATTTATAAATAAGACAAAAATTAGCTATCAGAAATATTATACATACATAAATATATACCTTCTGCTTCCTTGGGTCATTTCAACAATTTTTGTATCTTCACTGAAGATCAAATCCAAGCATTAAGACCACCATTGAAGAGATCAAATAACCAATAAAACCTAAAAGAACGGCCAAACTACACTAAATACAATCTGCTTCTGGTAAGCAACTATGTGCTTACCTTCTTTAAAAGCGAATATCTTTGGGAACAAACTGTCCACAAGCAGAATCCAGTCATTGTCAATAGATATTGAAATTCCAAAATTACTGTAAATTAAGTGAGAACCAAACCATCAGTCTACAACGAACAAACCAAGGACAATGGCAACATCGGAAAAACAAAGAAATAAAAGCTGTAAATTTAGTTTCTGCAGTTTTTAATATCAATATTTATATTGTCGATGCAAATCACATAAAACAATTCGGGGAATTAAATACTAGCAAAAGACTCTCAAGAGTATGCTAAAATAGACCATGACTGATTGATATTTTAACAGAACTACTGATCCAATGTGTTTTAATATTATACTTTATCCATATATTTTCTCTATATGTCTTTGTTACCAAGCCGGTCCTATATATAGTATATTGACCGGGCCCGGTCTAAAATATAATGGAAAAATGAGGAAGCGCATTTCCAGTAATTGTACACATCAATTATTACTGCCATCTTTGTTTTCACCATTTCTAATTTTATCTTTAAATTAAATATGAAATTTATTTAATCGTTTTAATGAAATATAATGTGATTTGAAATTGATTATTTCGAAACAGGTATTAAAATAACATTATCTGTTTCCAATGTATATTTCATGACAATATTGATTTTATGGAGGAATTGTTTTAACACTGTTAGATCTTTTCTTTTGTTTTTTTGATTTTTGGTTTTCGAAATATTTGAATCTTATCTGAACTGATTAAAGAGACATAATTTGTGGGAAAGATCATCTATATACTTGGCTACATTGAACTGTAATATTTATGCTTTCGAAATTGTTTTTAGAGGCATAACGGCATTATGCCACTACCATTTACAGTTTTCAGTACATAACCAACGTAAAAGAATATTTCATTTTAACTTTAAGGGCCCTTAGAAAAATATCTCATTGATGAAGACACTGCACGTATACTGCTTTTTTAAGCTTTAATATGGTCGAACACAAAACATACAAAAAAAGACCCTCTAAGAATAAAAAGACGAGGGTCCATGCTTAAAAAAAGACAACAATTGGTCGAGTATAATATAACAAATAGTTCATGTCACTTCGGGCCAAATGGCAGTTTACGGACCGGTCTCTCACTCCCAAAATACTATAATATACATATACTATTTTGGGAGTGAGAGACCGGTCCATAAACTGCCATATGGCCCTCACTGCCATGAACTATTTGTATAATGTTCTTTGCTGTCTAGGATGAAGAATGAGCAACATAGTTTTTAAGGTTAATGAATATACTATATCCAGGAAAAAATTGCTATTTAAATTTATTTGTTTGTGGATATATTGTAGTACTATAGTAGCTTGTTGTTATGTGAAATTTTCAAAACCCCCTTACCAGGCTTTTTCTTGAAACATATAGGGTAAGAGTTACCTGCCCCTTGGTGTTCATGAGTATTAACAACAATGATATATTAGGGCAGACTGTAATATCCATTTTGATAGTAGGGGGAAATAACTATCAATGGTATAAGCTGTGACTATTGAATATGTGATAACATAGATTTGACTTCGATGTTGCCACCTTGTGGCTTCAACATTTCCACAATACTCCCTTAACTTGCAAATTTTAACGCCTTTTTAACAATTGCTAGACCTTATTTCATTCCATGAAAAAAATTGTATCATTTAAATTTATGTTTTTTTTTTTATTGAATATATTATCGTTCATCGGATAATTTGCGTATCGCTTTTGTTCGCGATTTTGTTGTAAAACAAGGCAGTTTTTTATTCGCTGTGTTTATATTTCGTGTTTTACTGTATTATGTAATTCAAATAAATGGGCAATGAAATTAACGCGGGGCTAATTTGTCAACCGTGCTAGTTTGTCAACCGCGAACATAGCGAAAATTAAACATACGCGAAAATATCCCGATATACGAAATTTGAAATCACAGCATTAATAAATAAAGAAAATATACCAAACCAGGTTTTAAGAGACCTACAAGCATTCAAAGTTGACAACAGTGCCCTCCTCCCCTAAAAAAAATTGGCCGTCACTACGACAAAAACAGTCATGTGACTGTATACGGTATTCACTTGACTAGAACAGGAAGTTGTAGGTTGCACATGGCAAACTTGAAGTGGATGCTTTCTTATCTACTGTTAAAGATACATCCATAAAGGGTCGTTTAAAAATTGTGATATATTGTATGATAGTTCGACACATGACCTGCAGGAGTCTATTAGAAGGATAAAGTAGCACGCATGCGGGACCGAAAGTAGTGTGTATTTCCTGTTGGCCATCATTTTGACCGGGAATGACCTAATATGCTGTATAAAGGAATATTTCGGATGACGTTGATTATATGAAGGAATTGATATTTCTCATTTTCTTGTTCCAATCTTCTCGAAAGTGATCTTTATAAAATGGAAATCAGCTTGTTCTAGGGGTATTTCTAATACTTCTGCATTAATTGTTTGGAAAGGGGGATAACCTTTGTTGTTTTAGGATGACTTCCCTCTTCCCACAATTTTCATGTTTTATTATATCTTTATTGTTTACTTATTATTTACTTCTTTAAAACTATCTCTTTATTTTATTTCTTTTTAATTTTTTTTTCATCTTTTCAGTCCTTTTCCTGTGTTATTCTATTATTATTTTCCAATTCCTCACCATATTTAAAGATTTTTCATCCCATTTGAGTCGTGTGAGCATATATAAGATAGAACTATGTACGGTTAGGTTAAAAATATAATAAGACATTTCAATAAAGGAAACTATATCTATGTAAAGGTCGATATCTTTTAGGACAAAACGGATTGAAGTTGAACAGAATACTGACCAATCAGAATGCAGGAAAATCAACCAATCAAATATGTCCTTTCAAATTGAACCCACCAATCACCTCCATTACTACAAATGGCTAACTATATAAACGAGTGATCGACTTTCTTTGTCAAAAAAGTCACGGTACAGGTATCATTACAGATTGTAATTGTATATAGATCTCGCCTGCACGAGATAAAGTGATCTCACCTCAACCACATGGGACAACGACGGTAAAGAAAAGAAAGACATCGAAAGCTAGGGCGGAAAGGATCAACCGACGTCTCAAAGCTTTCCTTGAAAAAAGAAAGAACTGACGGAGAAAGAAAATGCCGCTCCCGAAACACAACAAGCAGAGGAAGTTGAGAAAGACTCGCTGTCTGTGGAAGAAGAGATGTCTGATAGTCAAATCAGCTCACACACCGAGACAGAAGATGACCTCGCTTCTCAATCGACGGAAGATGAAGCTGTCATGGAAACTCCAGCAGTAACATCAACCGAACAGCCAAAAAGCGTTCCAGTCTCGACCAAAACATCGTCTGAAGATTCCGCCTGCTAAACCATCAAGACAATAACGGAAAATCGTCAACAGAAAAGGGAGGAACCAAAGTTGCAGAAAGTTTTTATAGTGACTTTCGATAAGCCGCAGAAAACATATATTTTTGAACACACAGGAGAAGATTTGTTTGTGCTAGTGAACTCAGATACATTGAAGCCATACAAAACCGTTAGTAAAGAGACAAACGGTGATTTGTACGATGACATCAGAAGAAGCCATGACCACTGGATGGATATCAGAGACAAGAGAAATTTCATCCACTCATTGAAAGCAGAGAAAGACATTGAACAGTTAGCAAAAGAATTTACCTTAGAAATCAGACAGTTGTATTAATAAAGAGCAAGATAAGCTCCAAGACCAAGTACCCAATACCTTTTTGTTATTTGTTAGTAATTGTTAACTGGCGAGATAAGCCATCCCCCTAGCCCAAAATACCTTAAAAAAAAATTACAGATTGTAATGATATCTTAAGTTGCTCACTGAATCAACTTTTATCGCAAGTTGGTCATTGAATTAACATGCCATTAATACAAATGAGAAGAAAACTCTTGAGGTAAGATGTCAGATCTTTCGATATGACCGATGAATGTGAAGAGTATACCCAGTCAACTTTGACTGTAGACGTCTTCACCATTCTACTCCTAGAGAAACAATCCCCAAATTTGGGACCTTTCGTCAAGGAATGGAAAGTAACGACTAGTTGTGAGATGGACACATCTTGTTATTGTCAAAGAAATTGATGATTTCGCAGATCAACGACATAATAAAAGTCAGCGGAAGAAATCAGAATGACCAAGAATCGCAACCGGTTACATGCTTTTCTCGACAGGAAACGACAAAACGAAAAGGAACAAGCCGCTGCTGTCCAAAGTGACCCAGAAATTGACCCTGTTGACAATGCTGATACTGAAAACATGACCACACCGGAAATAACCCAGGAAGATCACAAACCTGAAGAGATTGGTAAAACCGCTCTAGCCTCCGGCACAACGATCGTTGAGGACACACCAGATGATCGTAATGCTGATAAACTGTTACCTAAGCGTCATCCAAAGCACCAGAAGATAGCACCGGCAGTCCAGCTAAAGATCGGAAACCATCGACCTCAGCGAACGCAGCTAAGGAAGGCACTTCAAGGTTTCTGGTACTAAAAGTAACATTAGACTTACTACAGCAAACCTTTCTGTTTGAGATACCGGAAAGAAATAGTTGTCTGCTGGAGTCTGAAACAACAGAACAAGCATTCAAAGGAATTAAGAAAAGTAAAGATAAGGAACTCTACGTCAACATCAAACGCAGCCACAGACGTTGGTGTGACGTTCGCCATCCAGACAACAATAAACAGAGAGTGGAGAAAATACAGAACATAGCAAAGAAAATGAACATACGATTAAATGAAATTTTAGAGATAAAAAATGTCAATGATCCCCACTCCGCCTGACCTTTTCCCTTTTTTATTAAGTTTGTAATTTTGTAACCAAATTAAGCCGAAATACCTAGATACAAAATGAAAAAAATTACAGAATGTGCATTGGTAGCATGATAGTACCTCAGTTCATCTGTCTCTAAATCTTGCAAGATAAATTCAAACGATAAGTTAACCCTTAAGGCTGATGTTTGTTGTTGTAAATGATCTTTTCTGGTAAATCGTTTTTAACATTTGTCAAAGAGAATTCCATATGATCTCTGCCTATGCTTCAATGACTCAACAATTCTCTTCTGGTGTCAAACAATTGGTTACAATCATAACAACAATTATGGGTGCATCTCGGCATTTGCTCAAGTCTTGATTTACAGTAAGAAAAGACGTTCCAGTGGTTGAAAGAAGCGGAGGACTTTCACATTAGTAAAGCTTGGAAGTATGGTGTAGATAGAAGGTTATATCTCTTTGATGAAGTATTTGACTGATTTGACCCGTCATCGATCGAAGACAACGAATCCGCGAAATGGATAGACCAAAGACAGTTGTGAAAGGGAAGTTATGACCAGTCACAAGCCTGGTGAAACGCAGAGTGAACCTTCATGGATTCAGTAAATAATGCCTTGATTCACGTGAAATCAACAATAGCAGCAGCAGTAGCAAAAGCCCCATCACCCTACTGCAGCAGCACCAGCAAAAAAGTGAAATAAACACGCGAGCGTAACAAAAAACCTACTCTTGAGTATTATTAGCATACTCGTGAAGATAAACATTAACCGGTAAAAAACTAGCAAGAGTAATTTCCCTTCACAAACGCGGACCTAATAGAAAACATCCACAGATAAAAACGAAGAAAAATAACCCCCCTTTACGAACGTGGACCTGATAGAAGACACCCACAGAATTACAATGCAATGACAATTTCCGAAAACATCCGAAAGACTATGCCCGAGTCGTTCTGACTAGTGAAAATACCCGACTTCCGGTCTCCACCTGGGGACACCCCCACTTCTGGTTGCGCATGCGCGCTGTTAGTAGATAAAACAAGATCCCTGTGGGGTTGGGTGTTGTTCCAACACGTTATTTCCGGTTGTTAAAATGGCCGATAAGGGTTAAAACGGCTTCGAATGGGGCTTCTTCCGGTTGCACATGCGCGCTGTTCTAAGGTTATACAAGACCCTGCGGGGGTCTTACGTTGTTTCAACACGTCATTTCCGGTTAACACGGCCGATAAAGGCTTCCAGTAAGTCCCACATCCGGTCTTTGCCTTGAAAATTGCCACTTCCGGTCGCGCATGCGCGCTGTACTCATACAATATAACACAACTGCTGTGTCTCGTTCTGTTCCAACACGTCGTTTGCGATCAACATGACCGACAAGGGCCTCACATTGGGCCACTTCCTGTTTTTCATCCGCAACCCAACCACTTCAACTTCTGGTCACACGACTTTCGCTTTCGGTCACTTTATTTCCGGCGACATCATTTCCGGTTTACGACACTTCCGATGATCCACCACGTCAAATGCGACTTAAAAACCTCTCATATACTACTAAGCATTCACTGAAATATCAAAAATCATATATTGTCATCCGATAAACATTGTCAACAAACTGTCTGGTAACAAACTGGGGTGCAACTCTCAACAAGAAGATCTTGGAATGCATTTTCAAATAGGTTTTAAGGTTTTCTAAAATGTGAAAGGCGTTGCTGTTATGCCCATTAAAAACAATCATAATTAAAATCTCAATTTTTCAGAGAACAATTGCAAGGTCTCTCACCAGTTTTCACCATAAATACATGGTTGGATTTGATTTTGATGTCTATTTCGGTCAAAAATGTGATGTAAACAAAAGTTCTGACCTTTATTAGTCTTATGCGCAACGGTTGTTAAGGATTTTTTTTTTAGAAAATTAAGCTTGCTGCTAAGGAATTGAAAGTCACTTCCGGTTGGCAATGTCATTTATTTCCTCTTTACAACATCACAAAAGTAGTATAATACTTGAGCGAGTCTTGCGCCTCGCCCAAGTATTATACTACTACAAATTTTAACCCTCAAAAAAACCCTCAAAAGACCTAAAAATGACATAAGTTTTATCAAAAAAAGCAAAAACAGCACAAAAAAACCCTATATTTTTTGACCCTCAAAAAAAAAATAGGCACAAAAACACCCCCAAAATAGTTACATAGAAAAAGTGATAAAAAAATTTTTGACCCCCTTCCCAAAAAAAAATAGCCGGCAGTACAGCAATTAAAGAATTACCGAGTAATACACAATAAAGAAAAAAATAATATGAATTACTGGGTAATACACAATAAAGAAAAAAATAATATGAATTACCGAGTAATACACAATAAAGAAAAAAATTATATGAATTACCTAGTAATACACAATAAAAAATTAACCTATATACACACAAAAAAAAAGAAAATTAAAATATGAATTTCCGAGTAATACACGATACACAATGAAAGTTAGATAACTCTGTCGTGAAAGTTGTATTACCCGGTAATTGTCAATAAACAGCCAGTTTATTATTTGTACTGACATCGCATTGATTTTTGTTGATAACAACACGCTATTTATAAGACATGAGTTTTAAATAGACTACTTCAATTTAAATGACAAACCAAGCGTACTGTATATCAATAATGAATGTGTAATTGGATTGTTGATGTTTAAATGTATAAATTTGAGATTTAAATGGCTTCGTATGCTTTTTATGTCTTGCCTTTTTGTTTGTCATGTCAAATGAAAATTTTGTTTAAACTGTAATTAACAAAAAAAATACCCTTAAAAATGAAGCAACCAACGGCCCCAGATTTATATCCAGAATTACCTATAGAAGATGGACAAAATTATAGACTACAAAAAATAACAGAAATAGAAAAAACTTTGATTAATGAAAGAGATAAACGTAAATCATTATACAAGAAATATAAGCGTGGAATAAATGCTACTGACGTTATTGATACAAGTCTTATTTCAGCCTCTGTTATTTTAGCAGGTGTAGGAATAGCTTTTCCTATGTTGTTACCAATGCAAATCGCAGCTGTTGCGTGTGGAGGTTTAGGTGCTTGTGTTAAACTTATTAGACGTAAACTTACAACAAAATAAAAAAAAACATTACGAAATTAAAACCATGGCAGAATGTAAACTAAACAGTATAAAAAATTTAATATCAAAATCTTTATCTGATGGACAGATAAATGAAAATGAATTTAAATTGATTTTAGATGAATTAGAAAAATATAATGAAATGAAAGAAACTATACGTACAAAACAAACACAAACAGTATTAAATGACAGTGAAAGAAAGAAATTGATTGAAGATACAGAAGCAAGAGTAAGAAGTGAATTAAAAAAAATGGAAAATTTCTAATTTTCTTTAACAAAATTACTATAGTTAATGATCCTCCACCAAAATATGAATAAAAATTTTTAATTAAAAAATGGCTGAAGGAGCAGAAATTGAAATGAAGGATTTTGGTAGACAAGATGAGTATGATGAGGATAATGAAGTAGAAACTTCTTTTAAAGATGATATGGAGTTTCACAATTATATAAATGAATATTTTGAACAATTAGAAAATTTATCACCAGAAGATCAAAGAACTCACAAAAGAAAAATAATCAAACAAATGGTAAAAAGATTTTACAAAGTAAATAACGAATCAGATTTATATAAAGATCGTAAAAATTTCTTTTTTATGAAAGATAAGAAGGGAAGAATTAATTTATATTTAAGATATGGACAACATGGTAATGAAGTTAAATTAACATGGTACCAAGGAGGAGTTTTAAGATTTTATCAATTTACCACTATTAAACAAAACTATAATAAAACCTATCATGGGGGTGGTACTGATTTTATCAGATCTGTTTTAGGTGTTGAACATTATAGTATAACTAATCAACATATTACTGATGTTGAAAATAAATTAGAAAGTCTAAACCAAAAAAGTATTTTTTCAGATGAAATAACTTCCGAAGAAGATGCTGAAGAACTTTTAGAAACAGTAAGTAATTCAGAAACATCTGTAAAATCGATTATTGATGATGAAACATTTAAGAGAGAAGCAGAAAGACGATTTAATTTGCCATGGAGAGAGATTGTTGTTTTACCAAAAAATTTACTAATATGAAAGAAGCGCTTGCAGATAATATAGCAGAATTGGATAAAGTAAATAAAAAAATAGGAGAAAAAAGGAAAGAATTAAGATTAGCTATACTAGAAAAAAATGAAGATAAAATAAATAAATTAAGAAAAGAAATAATAGATTTGGAAATTGAGAGAAGTGGAAGACTGGAGACAATTAATAATAATAGATATGAACTACGTAACCAGATAGATAGAAGTACACAGACAATACGTAAAATATTAAACGAAGACACAACATTAAGGGAAAGAATAAGAACATTATTTAGAGAACAAGGAATAACAATAGTTAGTGTTTTAACTGCTTTTGGGATGATTATAGGTGTTATTGTTGAGGCAATTATTCCTTCTGGTGGTGGAAGTAGTCCTCCATCTAATTCAGATAAAACAGATGCAAAAGATTGGATAAAAAAACAATTAAATAATCTTGGAAAACTATTAGCTAAGCTTGCAGGAAAATTAGCAGCTGCATTACCAGGAATTATCGGTGCTATTGTGTCTTGGTTGTTAAACGCAACAAAAGACGTAGTAAATTGGTTTGCAAATAATTTATGGGCTTTTCTTGTTTTAGTTGTTGGTTTATTATATGCTGCTGCTAGGGAATATTTAAAAAAATAAAATTAATAAATCTTATAAATGATTAGTCCTACAATACCTAATACAACACTTCCAAATAATATTGCTTGTTTATTTTCTTCATGTTCTATATTCGGTTTATCTTGAACAATTTTATTAGAAGGTTTTGGAATATCTTGAACAAATTTAATAGAAGGTTTTGGAATATCATGAACAGGTTCTGGTAAAGATTTTTTTGTTTTTGTTCCATCTAATTTATCTAAAGAATGAGAGAAATGTTTATTATTTATATCATCGTTAAAGCCTAGTTTTTGATCTTTTGTTGCGATTACAATTTTGTTGTTATAACCAACAATTGTTCCAATTTGTAATCTCATATCACTTGGAGACATGTATAACCCAATACCATAGACAAAATTAACGTTGCTTCTTGCGTACTTTAATACTCGTTCATAATGAGATATCTGAGAGGGTAAATCTATGGGGCTATTAATAGCATCTTGAACGTTTGCTAAGAATTGTTTTTGAGCATCAAATCCTGTAGCTATTTTTAGTATATCTACACGTGTTTGAGATTGTGCTCCTAATAAA
>MJUU01049251.1:0-33807 GCA_002080025.1 Modiolus philippinarum
ATCATATTGGTTATTTGTTCTCTATCAGTTTTTAAAGATCTTTGAGTTTCCGGTCTTCCAAACGTTTAGATTTTATGTGCACTGAAGAGACATAAGTTGTCGAAATGCGCATATGCAGAAAGTAAATTCACAGTAACTTCGGTATTTAGTTATTTATTACCACTGGGTCATTGCCACTGCTGGTAGACTGTAAGTCCCCGAGGGTATTCATCATCCCAGTAGTCAGTACTTCGGTGCTGACCCGAAAGACGATTTTATTTGGAACCTTACGATATCTAAATTTTTGTAAATTTTGTTTAAAACTAAGGAGTATCTCCCTCATGCAAAGCTCTGTCCTTAGCTGATTTTGGCTTTACATTTAGATCATATTGGTTATTTCTTCAACATCTTTGAGTTTCCGGTCTTCCAAACGTTTAGATTTTATGTGCACTGAAGAGACATAAGTTGTCGAAATGCGCATATGCAGAAAGTAAATTCACAGTAACTTCGGTATTTAGTTATTTATTACCACTGGGTCGTTGCCACTGCTGGCGGACTGTAAGTCCCCGAGGGTATTCACCATCCCAGTAGTCAGTACTTCGGTGTTCACCCGAAAGCCGATTTTATTTGGAACCTTACAATATCTAAATTTTTGTAAATTTTGTTTAAATCTAAGGAGTATCTCCCTCATGGAAAGCTCTGTCCTTAGCTGATTTTGGCTTTACATTTAGATCATATTGGTTATTTTTTCTCTATCAGTTTTTAAACATCTTTCAGTTTCCGGTCTTCTAGACGTTTATATTTTATCTGCACTGAAGAGACATAAGTATTTAGTTATTTGTTATCACTGGGTCGATGCTAATGCTGGCGGACTGTAAGTCCCCGAGGGTATTCACCATCCCAGTAGTCAGTACTTCGGTGCTGACCCGAAAGCCGATTTTATTTGGAACCTTTCAATATCTAAATTTTTGTAAATTTTGTTTTAAACTAAGGAGTATCTCCCTCATGCAAAGCTCTGTCCTTAGCTGATTTTGGCTTTACATTTAGATCATATTGGTTATTTGTTCTCTATCAGTTTTTAAACATCTTTGAGTTTCCGGTCTTCCAAACGTTTAGATTTTATGTGCACTGAAGAGACATAAGTTGTCGAAATGCGCATATGCAGAAAGTAAATTCACAGTAACTTAGGTATTTAGTTATTTGTCAGAAATCCTTATCATATTGTCACGCTGACAATATTTTAGTCAGTTCGAATAATTCATCTAAGAACGGAAAATTTACTTAGATATCAAAAAGCTACCTTTTAATGCAACTAGTAAGATAATCAAATCAACCAAAAATGTAAGTTTTCATCAGGACATCTTTTTCTTATTTGACCACAGATTGCAAGTGTTTGTTTAAAATTAAGATTCCTTTCATTAGGTGCTCCACTAATTAGGATATGAGTTTATTGATTTCTACAAGCACAGTCATTGTTTTAAAAGAAGACGCACCAGTAATGCACTATATGAAGAAACATACTCCGTAATAATTTTTCTATCCAGTAGAAACTTTTATTTTGTCTCGAAACATTTTAATACCATATGATTTTTAGTGAGACAACGTATGTCTCACCAATACAGATAAAACAAAACATTGGAAATCCAGAAATTGTAAGATATATAATAGATGATAGAGAACAAATTATCAAAAGGATCTGAATTGAAAGCCAAAAATTACCTTAGGACAGAGCTTTGTATGAGGAAGATATTTCATAGTTATAAGCAAAATTTTCTTTTTACGATATTGTCAGTTACTAAATAAAATCTGTTTTCTGACCAGCACCGAAGTACACGACTGACTTAGTGAATATTCTCAGGAATATCAGTCCACATGCAGTGGCATCGACCCATTGGTAATAAATAACAAAATACCGAAGTTACTGTAAATTTATTTTCTGCATATGACTCAAAGTGCCGTAGAATAGGTACACAGATTATCTGATGGAAACACTTGTCCTAAAAATTAAACAAATGCACAGGCAAACAAATACGAAAGCATAAAGGGAAGACAGGGTAAATTCTAAAAAAAAAAAACAAAAAACAAAAAAAAACGGCAATTACATTGAGCACAAATTGAAAAAACATGACAAAGACATAAGATATCAAAATGCAGTAGTTACCGTGAATTTAGATTGTGCATATGAGCATTTCAACAACTTATGTCTCTTTAATAAGCATGAAAGAACACTACAAAATTAAAGTGCTAGCAGTAAGCAGTGTTAATCCCCACTAAACAGTAGGTGCCATCTGGTGCTCCGGAGGGGTAAGCATGATTTGCTCCATGCGTGGCATCTGTGACACAACCAACTTATATGTGATACTGTAAGATCTGTGTGGTAGCTGATTCGTTATTGTCATTTTCTAATCCTTCGACAAAACTAATTCTAATCTTCAATTCAAAGAAACAAAAGTTCGAAAATAGTCTTTTTATTTCTTTTGGTAAATAAACAAGACCAAGGACAAATCTACCACAAACATGTTCGATAAAGACAAATCTACTATATAATATTTTGATATACAAGACAACACAGGAGACCAAAGCACTGACAGTGTAAACTAGGGTATCGTCGGGTGTTCCAGAATGGTAAGCATGATCTGCTTTCCCCTATGGAACCCTTCTCATTGGCAACCAAAAGTCCGGTTTTGTATTAGTCGGTGTTTGTCAGTCGGTAAGAAACAATGGATCTACTAAAAAATGTGAAATAGAAACGTCAAAACTACTGTAATACTTCTGTAGTAACAAATTTCAACAGCGGTTGGACATAACCTGAGTGATTGCGACAGTAATTTTGCTTTGGTGACAAAACCGCTATAAAACAACAGGCACAATTGCGAAAATAGTCACCATATTTTGGAGAATACTACTGCTCAAATACGGGAAGGTCCAAGAATATCATCACTTTATTCTAGCGTTGTTGTTGCACCTTTATACTTTTTGGAATCAACGTTCTATTTAATAAAATAAATCCTTTTTTTACTTAGCACAAATGTGATTTTCTTTTTGTCCCCTTAAATTACAGAAAGATTGATGTACTGTGAGAGTAGTATAGAGTGCAGAAAAAAAATCATCATTGCAACATTCACTGATAGTGTGACGGGGCCGCTAGCGGATCAGGACATGCTTATCCTTCCGTAGCACCCGATGTCACTACTGGTTTTCATGGGAGTTCACACTATGAATGCCTAAGTTCTAAATGTTATCCTTTTATTTTTGTGCATTGCAACTGTCTCACTTCCTTGTTTTGTGTTTGTTTTTCTCTGTTGACGTTTTTTGCCGTGTCTTTGGACTTCGATTTTTGTAGTCATCTCTTCCCTTGTTCCTTTGGTATTCTGCTGCCGTTGTTTCAATATCTATTATAAGAACTTATGAATTTGTAAGAAACGAAATCTGCTTAATCCCACTATTGAATAAAATTACTACAATATACCTTTATGCCTAATGCTTTGACTGCAGTAAAGGGGTTTGTACAAACCTTTTTTCTTTTGACAGGCCCAGCAATCTATATTCGTTTTAAGGACATTCATGTAGCATAGATACCCAGTACATACAGAGTAGTAACATTTATCTCCAGGTTTCATTGATGTATGAATAATGTTTCATGGGTACAAATTGTGCGTCTCTCATTGCAGATCTTCTTTTGTTCTGTTACGAACGAGACTTCATGAAAAAACTTCAAAACGGATCCATACCAAACAGTGATAAGCTTATTTCTATTTTCAATGATAACAGCAGGTATATTGACGATATCCTTACTATTGACAATCCCCAGTTTTTAGATAATGTAAACATATCTGAAATTAAATAAAGCTAACAATGACTCAAAATACATATAAATATATGATAAATGATAAAACGGATGGTTTTGATTACACTATTACCAATTTCCCTTTCCTTGACGGCGACATTCCTCTAGCTCCATCTTACGTGTATATTTCTCAACTAGTATGATTCGCACGCGTTTGTTCTACTCTTGACGATTTTAATGAACGTAATCTTACTATCACAGTCAAACTTTTACCACAAGGTTACAGATTTTAAGTGGTTGAATACTTTTAAGAAGTTTTATCATAGATACGAACATTTAATATCTAAATATGGCGTTACTCGTAAACAGCCTATTACTATTGGCATTTCTAATCCTCGTTTTTACTAAAATGTTGTTAAAAATGCCAAAACTGATTAAAGATCCAGAAAAGCTGGGACGTAACCTACATTCTTTACGTAATAGGGAATATCGACAAGATACTCTGCTTGCATCCGTAAAATTAGCTTTTGAGATCTAGTGACCTAAAAATTTTACGCACATACTGGCCTTTCACTGATACTGACGATGTCTACTGAAATATATGATGATTCTTGATCCTTCGGGAAGTTTTGAGTTGGATTTTTCTTCCGTAGTGCGTTGGTGTTTTACATATACCAGTAGACTAGGCTCCTTGGGCTAGCCGGCGGTTTAGCGGCGAGCACACCTTGACCCATCTTTCAAAATTACGCGTTGTCATTTTCTCTCCTTTCAAGATTGTGGTCATGGAGTTAGTAGTCTACCTGTATTGGCTTTATTCATATGTTTATCATACTATAGGGAAACGGGACAGATAAAGGGGAGGTTTGGTTACCCATAACCGGTTTAACCCTACCGCTGGGTTTCGCTAGTGCCGGTACCAAGTCCGGCTGTCCAGAGTTCCTATCGTTGTTAACGTTTGTCGTTTGTCTTGTTTGTGTTTTTCCTGTGTATTTCCCTGGCAGATTGTGGTATGTGACTATAATTTTCAACCATTGTAGATGTTTCCTGTTATCCCCTTTATTACATTCATGTTGATAGGACGCACAAATATAAAGACGGACAATTTATCTTGCACATCATTTGCATCAGTTTTACATTTGTATTTATATAATTACGCAATATGCTTTCAAAAAGATGTAATGTAAAATCAAAATACTTAATGGCCAGGATATATTAAATTTGATTGTCTTTTGTTTAGCTTATTTTCCAGCGTTTATCACTTGAATAATTATTCCGAAAATAAATTATCTGAAAAAGACAACGTCTTGTTCTGTTTTATTTACACAAGGAAATACATGCTCACTCATTGCAACGAACGAGTATTCACAGGAAGTTTTGGAAATATTTTCTGGCAACAATATATTTTTATCTTCTGGATATCGGTGCTATATGATTTCAGTAACTTTCATTTTCATGTTGATTTCTTTTGTAGATCAATTATCCAACATTTGATTAAATTGTTTCCGTGATATACTACGCCTTTTAGTCCATAAAATGTTCACTTAGGTATTGGAAAGTTAACAAATTTATAACACAACGTAAAAAAAGTTTCTAATTATTTAATGTTTTTCCCTTTTCCCTTTTTTCAACATTTTAAAGGTTAGAAAGATGAACTTAAATTCACGAGATGTAAATCTATTGCCAGTTTGAATAACAAAATACTGAAGATACTGTCAATTTATTTTTCTGCATATGCGCATTTCGACAACTTATGTCTCATCAGTGCAGATCAAAACCAAGACATTTGGAAGTCCATTGACCAAAAACATGGTAAAGCTGATAGAGAACATATTACCAAAAAGATCTAAATAGAAAAGCCAAAATTCGTTAAAGGAAGCATAAAAATACGAAGAAAAATCGTAAAGATATCACTAGAGACATTAACTTTTCATAATTTTTCTCTCTTATTTCGACGGTGACTCTTGCTTATTTTTATCTATTTGAACAGAAATCACACCAAAAGTTATTCGATGATGACATGTATTTTCATTTGTGTCACTAATTTTCTGGATCATACTTCCTCTCTATTGGCTGTATGATAAATCCAATACATTTACAGGTCTTCTTGCGATTCAAATATCTGAACCAATAGAATCTAAATTTGCCATTTTCATATCACAGAATAAACTATTCTATGACTAATGCAAATTTAATATTGAAAATTTAGAAAATATTGCTGACAATAGCGGTGCTTCGCATTGGCGCCAATTTGTATTTCTTTAAAATATTTCATTTGCTCCACAAACTCCACAAACTCCACAAAATTCGTACCAAAAACACTTTGCATTTGCAAAAATAACAGGTAAATAATTTAATTTTTCATGTAAGTCATTTTCTGATTACTGAAAAGAAAAATTGGGTTTGTTTCCAATAAACCTGACGTCACAAAGGAATTGTTTGCAAAGCTATTCAATTTTTGAGTATACTAATAGTATTGACTCATAAACTCAATTTTTGGCTTTTCAATGTGAAGACTCAAAAATTAAGTTTATAGTTCAAAAAGCCCAAAATAAATGAAAGCCATTCCGTAAAAAGTATAGATGAAAGCCATAATACCTTAAACATGACTGTATACTTTTTACTTGTATTATATCTTCCGTTCGCCTGCATTACCCGTTTTCCCTGCTCACCCGGTGGTGGAGGTAGGATGTCGAGCAAGATTCTGCTAAAACGTAAAGTAAAATGGCTAGAACGCAATATATATATATATATATATATAAGAGGGTTATTCTAAACTTAACTTCCAGTTTTTTAGCAGTGTTATCCCCATATTCTCCAGCATATTGCGTCTTCAATAATAGATCATTCGCTGTGGGTGTGCCTGTAGTTTGTACAGTGATTTTGTCAACAGAGCAAAATTGCTTTCTCAAAAACTTATACATAAAGGTTATGTTCATTCACTGTTGAAATTTGCACTACAGAAGTTTTTCGATGGTCACTATGATTTGACGGACCGTATCAATCACTAGTAAGCATGTTATGATCTTGTTTGGCCATTTTGATCTTCTCACGATCTTGACAGGATTAACACAAATTTGTTAAAGAGAGTATAAGTTATAAAGATAGTTTTCAAGATAATTAATTTCCAGGATGATTAAGACGTGTGAAGATAGTTTAGATCAAATAAGACTCTTATGAACGATTAAGATGGATTATAATGTTAAGATCAAACAACATCTCTTTTGATCTTGGCAAATTGAACACATCTTGATTGTCCCTGAACGCAGTTATATTGTTTGATATAACTGAAGAGGTCTTGATCGTCCTTCAATGCGTCTTTGTTTTTTTTTTTCGTTGATGATGTTTGTGGTACCGATTTGCCCTTGTTATTGTCCAAATACTTGATTCATGTAAGCTTTTCAATCTTTAACCTTGATTCTGTTTAAGGGTTAGATAAGTAAGACGTATCATTGATTGTAATTGGTTTTGTCTACGGGTAAGAAAATGACATTAACCTATCAGCCACCTAGTTGACTGTGTGACTGGTGCTACGCGTGGAGCAAATCATAGTTACCTTTTCGGGGCACCTGGTGATATCTAAAGTTTTGTAGGAGTTCACACTGTTAGTGCTTTAGTTTTTCGACGTTTTTTCCGTCTTCTTTTATTTGTTTTGTCCTTAACTTCGTATATGAATTTCCGTGTTTTCGGAATTTATTGTTTTCTCTTTTTGGCTTCAGTATTCGTTTATCGATGTATTAAATGTACAATGCTGATACAAGATGAAAAAAAACGAATAATTTAACCCTTAGACTGCTACACGCGACAATTGTCCTTTTTGAGACTTTCTGTGTATTTTTGTCACTGACGACGCTCCATACATCGTGTTGGTGTTCATTTTGAACATTAGAACTCTGCCTACAATTTCAGACTAGTTTATAACTGCATTTAAGGATTTAAGTTCCATTTTTGCTTGAAAAATCGGCACTTGAAGAAGAAGATTTGAAAAATTTCATATTTTGGTGGGGTAAGCTACCCATTGTCACCTGTAAGCCAAAAACTACAAACCCATGTTCACATCTTAAAAAAGTGTCTTCTCTCAATTTTGACAGAGTGACAGCTTTCTGATTTATACTTCCGGTATACTGTGGCCGCTCAGAGCCGAAAATCGTCCATTTTGCAGATTTTGGGTGGGGTCATATTCCATACTTAACCCCATGCCAGACCATACCTTACCCAGGAATAAACTAAGGATGCTTTTGTGCAGAAATATGGTAACTCTTTACAAAGACCACAACAAACTGGGCCTCTGAGTGTCATACAGTCCTCCAGGTCAATAACTAGTACGAACAATGATCAAAATTCGTGTTTTTTCCATGGGGTACCTATGTTTGGACCACTATGAAGACATACTTAAGGTGACTCACTCATCACATTTTTGAATTTGTGTCAGATTTCGGAACTCCTCTGGTTTTCTCCAGTTCCATGGCTTAAAAAATTTTGCACACGGACCCCAACATTTTATTTCATGAATGTCTTCTATAGGTCAAATTAAGACATCTGACAACTTTTCATAAAATTCTTGATATAACTTCCTACCTTTTAGACAAAAAATAACCCTAATGTTAAACTAAGGGAAAATCCAGAGAAATCAATTTCCCGCTAAATTTTTAATGACTTGTATCTCTGTTAAAAGCACACAGACCTGTGTATTTCTTATGCCATTTCATTAAGTCTACAACGCTTAATCAATTAAAATAGGTTTCAAGAAATCCTTGATTTAAACACCTTCAGGAGTGAGCCTCCTTAATGACAAAACTAATAAAAAAGCAGCTTAACACCAATACTTAAAAGTGAAAGTACAAACAGGTGCTCAGGAAGAGTATTAAAAAACAGTGGAAGAGTATGGAGTAGACGCAAATGCGACGAAAGGGGTAAAACCAAGCTATGAAACATCGCTTTTATTGTTGTTCGGCATGTATCCGGGCAATTTGAAAGGGGGGTTCCATTTAGAAGTGAAAAGAAATTTCACGTAGCGGGGCGAGGCATGACAATTTTTAGGGTATTTCTTTGTAAAACATCACAATATTCATAAAAATATGTGATTGTCAAGAAAAAAATGGGTTCCAAACAAAGGACCCACTTGGACCCGCCAATTAACAAAATAGGCATGATCTACTTCAAGTATTACATTTATCATAATTTAGTGCTTAGTCAAATTCAAACATCGATAGTTAAACATGTTGCGTAGTTCTTAACTATGGAAATGAGCAATTTGATTAAATACATTTAGAATTTTAAATTATTTGAAGAGGCTGATAATTTTAAACACCATTTGTTAATGTGTTTATCTTGAATTTCATTGGTTTTTTAAGAAATCCAATGACGGAAAAGTTAATAGCTTTATTACTGGTTTATATTATATACTTTAGAACACAACTTAGAATATATTTTATTCTTTCTTTTTCATTATTTGTAGAATAAACTATCATACATATGAAGCAACATGTAATTTTTAAATAAGATGTGGAAAATTATACTGCTTATATTTGTTATTGGTAAGTATATCTTTATTTAATTTCTTACAAACTGACTGGAAGTTGTTTACAAAATATAATACTGATATTATTGGATAGAAATTTTCCTGCTTTTACCTTTATCGCTAGGGAAAATGACGTTTCTATCGCTTTGAAAAAATGACGTATATCATCATCTTTTCCAATTGTTTCTTCTACAGAATTTGACATGTTCAACAAGGCGGGTGTCTTATAAGAAGCAGGAGATGCTTACTATACTGATGCACCTTATCTCAACCATGGTTTTAATTTTGGCCCGTGTTTTCCATCTGTATGTTTGTTTCCCTTTTTCTTTTCCGTGTCGTACTTTTCTGATGTCTTTGTATCTTTGTGTTCTATTTTGCAACCGTCTTTGGAATACTCTTTTTTATACTGACTTAGGGATGATCTGATGTGCTGGATGATCTGATGTGCTCGATTACACATATTACATCATATCCTTTCTTGAATCTCTTTGTGTTTTTATATTTTTTTTTTTTTTTTTCACAATTTCACAATTTCAACAGGACACATGATTATCGTCCAAACGTTTATCATACTGTTGTTATATTTTCTGTTTTAAAAACTATATTTGTTTGTAAAAATTGATGATAACTGTAATTTGTATTTAAATACCCGTAGTCGATTGACTTGCAAGTTTGAATGTAAACTTTGAGGCACAAGCAGTCCAGTATTTCCTTGTAGGGTCAACACTAAGTCTTGCGGTAAACCGGTCTATCTTTAAAAAAAACAAAAACGGATGCCTCTAGAAAACCGAACGATTTGATTTGGTCCTGCTTTTTTTTATCATTTTAGATGTATGTTCAAATTTCCTCATAAAAAAGGAATATCGGTTACATAGTTAGGTTCCAAAAGCATTTTATTTTTCGTCCATATTTTGATTTTTTTGTCACAAAATCATTCAACAATATTCAACATGTCGCTAATCTATCGCCTAAAAGTCATAAATAAATATAATTTTACAGATTCATGAGAATGCAAAGAGACATCCTTATATATAGCTAAAGAGCATCACAATCAAACTGACCTAAAAGTTCTATGTTTTGCAATTAGTAATTTTCGATTTGGAAAAGGTCTGCTCCCGAACGTTTGAAAATTGTAAATTCTTAATTGGCAAGTTCCCTAGCTTGCAACGTACGCCGATTTGCAGAAGCTACAAAGCGGAGGAAAATATTTGCTTTGAATGATGTATAATTTCTGATCAGCAACATACCTACCTTTCTAGACTATGCAGTGTTACAAGGTTGATTCGTTTCTGTCGAGCATGTAAATTTGAAGAGAGCAAAAATACTGTCCAAAAGCTACTAATGGCCGTCACCATGACATCATTGAAAGATAGACGTGCCTGTTTCCCAAATGAGAACGGACATTTTCAGCTAGGTTTCAAGTCTTCACGGATTAAACATAACCGGTTTTAACTTAAACCTGGATTGACTCACTGATAGTGTGACGGCCGAAAGCGGAGCAGGACATGCTTACCCTTCCGGAGCACTTGATGTCAATCCCGGTTTTTATAGGAGTTCACACTATGAGTGTCTTCCTTCTGAATGTCGTCTTTTTATTTCCATGTGGCAGTCTCATATCCATGTTTTGTCTTTGTGTTTCTGTTTTCCTATTTTTGCTATTTTTTTCTGTGGACTTTGATTTTTGTAATTATCACGGACTTTGTTTTTTATAATTATCATATCCCTTTTTTCTTTCGAATTCTACTGCCGTTGTTTTACACATCTTGTCGGCCTGCAACACATATTAGATGATATAAAAATGAAAAAAGAAATAATCATAATTTCGTTATCAAAGAAATTTAACTCACTGTTATTGTTCTTTGAGTATAAGTCATTTAAATAAATAATTTTTAAATCTAGTTTTGTTTGAGTTTTTATGAATTTCAAAGTATTCTTCTAGTTTTCAGTGTCAAAATGGCGACAAAGAATGTGCATCACTTGAATTTCTAGTTTAATTTTTAAAGAATTTATTAAACACAATTTGGAAAATGTCTATCTCGATAAAAAAGCTGTCTCCCTCTTCTTTTTCGGGAATATATTTTTTTGTCTTGGCTACATGTCAAGTTATAAAAGTCATACAGTAGTTATTTGTATGTGGTACATTTTGTAGCCATAGGAGTAGGCGATTTCAGTTTCCCGATGAGCATTAATTTAGTCATAATCTGACATTCATAAATGTTCTGTTTTCCATATAGATTCTAGTTTTAATATTGACATAAATTTCACAAAAGACATAATTATTGTACTCAAGTTATACGGTTATATTTGTTAATTAGCGTTTTATTCCAATGTAATTCTACAGTACACTCTAATTTTACAGTATTTTAAAGTACACTCTTCCAGTTTATTTACTGAAGACTGAACAGATCTTTATTTATACGTGACAAGAAATATTGAGTTCAAATATCTACATCTTATGCGATAATTCTAGACTTTAAATCAATACAGGCCAGACTCCCCTTAATATTTTCCATAGGCGGCCATTATAACGTTTTTCGAATTTTCATAATTACCTGAAGTTCACTTTATGTGGCGATATGATTTTCTCAAAGTGGCACGTCTGCCAAGTAACATATCCAGACGATGACCCAACTTTAAAGTCAAATAAGAAATTTCTATCGCCTCATTTAACTGGGGTATGTAAATGACCCAGTTTTCCCTTTCATTTCCTTGGGCATACGTGTCATCATTAATGAACATAAAATGGCACTCAGAATGAGCTTTGTAGCTTTTCAACTCTCAGATTTTTGTCTAATAGGTTCATTCAGTATGTATACTACAAATATAAATAAAATTCAAGTTAAAAAAATATATAATGTTGAAAAAAATTGGGATTTTATATGAGGCTGTATCGGTCGAGTTAGCAATATATGTCGTAATATAGGAAAACATTAATTTTAACATTTTCAAGCATGTTCTGGATAAAATCATAACTTTTCACCCATATGTCACTTGCATTTCATCTATTCTAACTCATTTAATGTATCTACATCCTTTAACCTTGGTAAAAGTCTGACAGAGGCTTGAAAAATGGGAAATTCTTTAAATTTTGTGAAATATTACATAATATCTGAACAGGTCTGTAATTTGATACCAGTTGATCTTTTATGTGCAAAACATACCTTTATTTCCTGTAACCTAGACATGTTTCACCAATTGAAACATAAAAAGCCACTTACTGGCAAACATTTCATTTCCCCTCAATTTTCGGCTTAAGGTCAGACTCCACTAAATATTTTCCATAGGCGGCCATTAATACGTTTTGTGAATTTTCATAATTACCTGAAGTTCACTTTATGCGGCGATATAATTTTCTCAAAGAGGCACGTCTGCCAAGTAAAATATCCAAACGATGACCCAACTTTAAAGTCTAATAGAAATTTCTATCGCCTCATTTAACTGGGGTATGCAAATGGCCAATTTTCCCTTTCATATCCTTGGGCATACGTGTCATCATTAATGAGGCTTCAGTATTTTTCCCATGCAATGAGGCTGGCTGATTCAAAATGCTTGTCAATCCAGAAGTGTTTCATGATCACAGGAACGTTTAAAAACTCGGATATTGTCAATATTGACAGTTATATCAAAAGCGAAAGTAGCATGGATTTGTTTATATACGTATTATTTTTGACTATGCCAGCAGCTGATTGGACATTTAGTAGAGTCTAACCTACAGCCTTGTCTGTGCATGCAATATTCTTTCATTTGAGAGATAAATAACAAACGATAATCAGGTCAGTCACACTATTACGTTTCGTGCATTCCATTTTTATCACGTTTTGATAAGGAAACAAAAACTGCAATCACGTTGCGATTCGTATTGATACCTATTTTACGCTTATAGGAGATTCTTTCCTCAATTTGAAAATAAATATGATTTCAGATAAAAGTTATTCTTGTAAGAACACTAAGGATGCATAACACAGTTTCGTAAATAATACAATAGGATGCATAACACAGTTCCTAGGAAGTCACATGACGGGTAGGGGATACCCTGTTATTTATATACAATGGATATAAAATCGACAAGTTTTTCATATTAATGTCGTCAAAGAAGGTCTTTTCTGCTAAATGAACCCAATTTGAAGCAATTTACAATTTTCAAAATTGTTTTATTTGCACATTGACTAAAGGGAGACAACCGTCAAAACATCCTGTATTTACATGTGGAAAATTTTCAACTATGACTTCAAGGTGCTGTAACTTTTTTGGAAGACGGCGATCGTACCCTGAAAGTGCACTCATTTAAAAATTCAGATCAAACCCTTCGAAAGGAATGAAAAAAGGAAAGGCTGAATTCTTTCCAACTGTGTGCTGTTTCTCACTGAAATAGCTTGATTTTGACCAATTTCGGGGTGTAAATTGCTATTTTGTGCACAGATTTCAGGCTTCTACACTATTTAATGTGAAATGAAATATGACATGAACTTTAATTCATTTCAAAATTCATCATTTTAGCTTTCCATTGATATATAGATATCATAGGTTGAAACATGAGATGCATGCATTGGAAAGGGGGGGATTTTTGAATTGCCCCTACTAGTGCGACGTTTCAAATAAAACTGTGTTATGCACCAAAGAAGTGATTTCAGCAAACAAATGATAGGTTGCTGCTGCTGTTTTTGAGATTCAACTGATTAAAACTTTGGCGTGAAACCAAAATCCTCTGAATTTGTCATGGGTTTGACATAAGCAACGCTTATACATGAAGAAAAGTGACAAAATAAATAGAATTTAATTACATTTTGTCTATATGCCACTAAATGTGTATAAAATGAAATTTACAAACAAAATGTCATGGTTCATGAGCAAAAAGTTAAAAATGCTTTTGAATGGCTAAAACCCGAGAAGTCCCAAAATCCGACAGAAATACCAAAACATGACCAGCGGGCATCATATATAACCATAAGTGGATACATTTTTATCTGCCGTAATTGTATCGACTCCGCACTTAAACATGACAACACTTAAAACGACATGGGAATTTGAAAAAACGTGATGAATACGTATATAGTTAAGTTCTCTAGTTGTTACAAGTAGGCATCTACCTTTCAGCAGTTTTTCTTACGTTTTTGCTACGTATAACTAGGTGTAGTACGGTATTATAGGGATCACCACGTCTTATGCCTATTTAATGACAATAATTCATTTTCTTTACATTTGTATAAGTCTGAAAGGAAAAAACAAGAACAGATTAAATTGTCTACACATTCTCAAATGTGGTTAAACCGAGCTCCACCCACTGTGGCTAAAACGTACTGAATCCTATTCATACAAATTATACTGGAATTGGTATGTAAAAAGCTGTATAAAAATCCAGTAAAACGTTTTGCTTAATATGGAAGAAAAATATGACAATCAGAAACGAAGACGTGCAAAAACGTTCAAAATATACTGCATATATGTTTTAAAGGCTATCAAATCAAACAAATATAGGAAATCTACAATAAGAGAAATAAACCAAATAACCTAAAGTATTTTTACTTTACATAAAAGGGCTGCTACAATGTACTAAAACATGGTCTTGCGTGATAGTATCCGGAAATGTTTCGCATTGATAGATTTTGTCTTTAATTGTTGATGTTTTTCTTCATCAATCATCAATTTTAACACTGTCTGTCTGATTTATAATGTTCAGATAAACAGGTGGACTATTTGAATTTTATTCCCTGGGGTAAAATATGACTATTTTAAGTGAACACCACTCAAGATGACATCCATCATCCTGTGAATTTTCATAAAGTTCGAACTAATATTCTGCGAGGAAACGCGCAGACAATTCAGACAAGAAAAGGGATAATAAAACAGCTGAGTAACAACAAGTCTCTCAGAACTTTTGAGTACAAAATGACATTTTATATGTCAACAAGATTAAAAACATATTGTGAACAATGAATCAGATCTATGATCTGTCCTCTGTTTTTTTGTATTTTTTTTTATTTGCAGGATTAACTTTCTTAAATTTACAGTAATCGTCTATTTTAAGCAAATTGCGTAGCCTCCTTATCGTCTTACATTCAGTTTTAATTTCAGATCCTTAATATTCATGAAATATACAAATTTTAATAATGGAGAAAACAAAATAATGTATTGGAAATAAAGGACTATTTGCAGGCTGGATACTTTAATCTGAGAAGAACTGTATTTTCTTTCTTTTTTAAATTCAGTAAATTTTGCAATTTCTTCTGAAAATAAATTTTCATTGTATGAAGACTGTAGAACAGTTGCGATAAATGCATCCGCTTAGTCTCAGATGAAATGAGAAATTTTATTGGTCCTTCTTAGCCATTGGGTGCTGACGCGTCCAATAATCATAGGCAATATTCAGGGCATCGAATGTAGGAGATCATCGATTACAGAGAGGGACTGAACTATTTGGTTTATTAATTTGCTTGCAGTGTTCAAAACTAATACTTTTCTTTTGGAAAAAATAGTATAATATTGAAAGTTTTGTTGAAAAATTAAACCTCAATATCTGATGAAAACAAGAATGTTTTGCGCATCTGCCAACTGTACTGTACTTAATCATAATTTTGTTATGACTGTATATAGCATATACAGTAGGTACACCAACGAAGAATTTTGTAAGCAAATTTTGAATATTTGTTAGTTTTCATTGCACAAATACATAATGATGACATGGTGCATGAAGACGCACGTTGAGTGTTCTATTTAAATTACAACCTATACTTTCTAAATGTAAAGTTTCAAATAGATTCATGAATGCACGTAGGTGCACTTTTAACTTTAACGTGGTTTGCAGTTTTCTCGAATTTTGGTTGTAATTAATCCTAAATAGTAGTCAAAGCGCTGTCACTCCAAAATGATTTTGAACCAGTTTTTCCTTAGCTCTTATACAACTGGTAAATGCGAAGAAAATAAAATACCGGAAGTGGACTAATTGTGATTTTTTTTAATGATGTTAATTTATCCTTAATCTTAATTTTTTGGAAATTAAAAGTTAAATGTCTTATCACTGAAGCAGATAACTATCTGTTTGCTTCGTTATATTCATTCAATTCGAACATTCAATTTTTTCGTTGGAGTACCTATATACAGGGTGGTATGTAACATTCAAGAATTCAAACATCTTGGATCAACAAACATGCTATGTGACATGTGTAGAACTAAGTCCATGCATGGGAAATGGGGGTAATGACAAAATTACCGAACAGAGTTGTCAAGAGCCGAAGTCTATAAAACAAAAAGACAAATCAGGTGGAAAACACTGGAAAAAATTGTTGACTGCAATGGTTTTGACTTGGAACAGACATTTCAAAAGAAATTGAAATAATTTGTCGTTTGCATAGAAATTCAAAGTGACTTCGTCATAAAAAAAAAATTCTTTATAGGCATGTCTCTGTGTCCTGAATCAAATGTAACTCAAAATTTACAATGTATCAGAAGTTTTAATGGCATTAATGGTATAATTTACTTCTTTGTTATGTCATGATGAAGCATCGATACCATTAACACAGACGAACACTGGTATAAAGTATATACATGGAATCTGATGTTTACATTTCATTACTTCATTAAAACAATTTTATGGGAAATTTACAGTTTCCAGATGAGGAAATTTATTGAATAAAATAAGGAGTGTTCATGCAACCTTTTAATTAACTCGTTTCGTCGGTCTCGTGTTTGATCGACCAGATATTTTTGATTTGATATATTTTATCGACATTTACTTTTAAAATAGTCAGTGTATATGAATACTTTTTTTATTATTAGGAGACTCATTTCTTCGAAGTTAGATTGCGCATTAACTTTTAATATGAGTTCACACTACCAAGAGATCTAACGTAGCAGATGACAGGTTTTTTTTCAGCGAAATTGATAAAATTTGCCGCAGTCGTTTCCAAAAATTTCAAAAAAGTGATTTAAATAAGTATATAAAAAACGAATGCATGTTTAGCTATTTTGCATGTAAGATCTTCATATTTCATACCTGAAAAGCTGATCATTTTCCTATTTTTTCCGTACACATTATAAAACAGAAGGGGGGACTGGTAAACAAAGTACAAAAAATATATGTATTTTGGAGGATTTCAGCATCCCGAGGCATGATCCTTGCAATGATAGCCAATAGTTCTGTTAAAATGTCATAAGTACTATGCTACTAGACCAAAAATACCAACAGCAACAGGGTTCTTTACCAGGAAGTTTTTATAGTAATTTTTATTCAATGTCTGATTGGCGTGCTTATATTTTTCTCAAATTATTAATCCTACATTTCACCTTTGTCCGCTGATTTTGGTTGTACTAGCCTTAAATTTAATTTTCATGTGTGACGCTTCAGTTAAATGAAAGTTGTGGCAGGAATATTGACCCTTGAACTTGAGACACTTTGCGACTTCCTGTTCTAGAAATGTCAATTTTTTATACATTCAAAGGCATAATCCAGAAATCGTCAATGGGAAAATACTTATAAACGTGAGCAATTTGCGTTAGAAACAACGGCAGTAGAATACCGAAGGAACAAAGGAGGGAAATCCACAAAAAAATCGAAGTCCAAAGACATGGCCAAAACGAGAACACAGAAAACAATGGCGCCAGACACAAAACAATGACGTTAGACAGACACAAAGCACATAAATAGAAATAGAAATAGAAATAGAAATCACAACATTCAAAACAAAGGCACTCACAGTGTGAACTCCAGTGAAACTGAGAGTGACATCAGGTGCTCCGGAAGGGTAAGCATGTCCTGCTCTGTTAACAGCACCCGTCACACTGTGAGTGAGTCGATCCAGGAAAATGTCGGTAGTCAAATCCGGGAAGACGTGAATCTAGCTAAAAATGTCCACTTTCATTTGAGATACTGACAAGTCATATCTTTCAATGATGTTATGGTGACGGCCATAGAATTTCTTGAGTACACAATTAAAATTTCAAAAATATTGCATGTTTTGATAATGGGGAATATTACACAGTTATTAAATGGGTTGGATGCAATAGAACAGAATATTTGTTCTGAGGTAATGGGAATGATCAAGTGTTTTATTGCACGATGCCAACGGCTGAGGGCAATAGAATACTTGATCATTCCAATTATCGAATATTTATAGAATACAATTAATCACAGTCACTTTTATGTTTTGATTTGATAAAAGATCATTGGAGTGCTTAAAAATAACCCATTCAAAATGCTTCGATTAAAGTCACCATGGGGTCACTGCAATAGACTTGTCAAGGAGACTATTGCACAGTGCAATAGTACTCAAGCAGTACAATAGACCAACTTGTTCTAAATAAATTTTGAAATAATGAAAAATATGTATTTATTTAATAAATAAGATAAACCACGAGAAAAGGACGTAATTGGGATCTGCAGCTTATTATCTATACCGTAACTAAGTATATGTACGATAACACCTTTAATAGAGTGTTAATTCTGTCGTTTTTTTTAATTGGTTAATTTTTTTCTGTTTTTTTTTTTTTTTTTTTTTTTTTTTTTTTTTTTCTTGTCCAAACCATCAATATTTATAATTCCATTCATATCAATAATGTATGATTCACAATGCAAGTTATGGTAATAATATTGAAAGTGTATGAAATTATATGACACAATGAATTTGCTCAATTAGATAGCTGATTTTAGCAAACTATTTTAGAATATTAGATATGATTTTTGCATAAAAAAAAATCAAATCTTATTTTGTCAGTCTTAAATTTTGTCAGATAGAATTTTCTGATATTTTCATGATTTACCCTTTGTTATTAGAGCATACGAAAAATAAAATAAAAATAAGGGGTCACCGGCATTATAAGAATGAAATATGAAATGTAAAAATCTGCTGTTTTGGTTGAAAAAATAGGAAAAATTAGCGAATTTTAAGAAAATTTTAAATTATTTTAGTTACATCAGATATATTTTTTTAAAACTTGGTAAATTAATAGCTAATATACTGTTCGTCAATTTCCATGAAAAAAAATTGGGGGTCACCGAACTTTTTTTGAAAAAATCGCGAAAAACACATTTTTGCCCTATCATTTCTATGCAAATTATCTCCCCTTAATTGAACTGGAGTTATCTGAAAGGTTCAATATTCTGCATGTTTACGCAATAAAAATGGTAAACTTCATCAAACTTAACTATTACAAGACATTGGAAATGGTTTCGGCAACGTTCCCATAATGAATTCCATTTTTTGTCACATGCGCAAGAATAATGCGCAGTTTTAAAGTCCCGTGCTACCTTACAGAAGTCCCGAATGTGGAGAAATTTACATGTCATTAAGATTACTACTGCTACAAATATCCATAGAAAAAGAACAAAGGATTTTTTCTGCATCTAATGCAAAGAGGTTATTAGAGTTGATGTTATACTATTAGTCTCCAAATTTATTAGTCAAAATGCCTATAAAGACAGCATATTTTCACAAATTAGGGTATAAAATGCCTATATTTACATTTCTCTTTTTAAATTATAGCCAAATATATACACTATAAATATGCTAGAATTGCATCAAAAATTTGCCCTAAGATTGTTATTGATAATGCAGATACTTTTTGCCTAAAGAGTTCTAACAGAGTTCAGGAGTAGAATGACCAAATGGGGTGGCAGGATGGTCTAGTTGGTAAAAGTACTCGACTCTCAACCACAATGGCCGGCACCACATATATGTGTAAAGGTTTCAAGGCACCTATCCTACCTTCTTGGTTTCACCGGTTATCCACCGTGGAACTTAAGACTTTTGTCCTTCAAAAGCTTTGGGACCATGCAAGAGGCTAACATTTGCTTAATGCTAGATAATCTCGCCGTCAGTTAAACAGTTCGTATAGAATATGTTCATTATTGACTTATAAAGGCTGAATGCATATGCATGCAAATGTGCATGTTTTTTTTTTTTTTTTTTTTGGTAGGTGATATGCATTCTTTTTCTCCTGACTTCTACATTAAAGTTTTTTTATTGAAATTGTAAGTCAGGGATATGTTCTGCCTTTTGTTATTCCCTTCAGAAATTCATGGCCGATACTGCGACATTGTAAATAGATATAAAGTGTCGGTTTAAAAAAATAAGAACAGACATATTTAGGTAAATATAACATCTTCCCGGATTTGATTCACTGACAGTGCAATGGGTGCAAAACATACTTACCCTTCCTGAGCACCTGATGTCACATATCGATGGTATAAGAGTTTCTCTTTGAGAAATATAGTTTTGTCTGTTATTGTTTTCTGTAAATGCATCGTGTTTTGGTGCTCTAGTGTTTTTATCTCTGCCATGTATGATTTATGTAACTTAAGTAGACTTTGTTCCATCTTTATTCTAATGCTGTTGTTTTGAAAAAAAATGGCGATGACCTTAATATTTTAATGCTCTTTTTTCAATTGGTTGTAACTTAAGCAATGTTTTGTGATTCTGATCACGTTTCTGTAGACAAAGCATTCGCTATTCGTATGTTTTGTCACTTGATACTCATGTCAACAGTAGATTTATATATATTCAAATAAATTATTTAAGTTTAACTTGCTATTTTTAGAGAGAAAAAACATTAATATTACAGAATACAAACAATCAGTATTAAGTTTGGCGTGACTTTATTATTCTAGAGTTCGCATTGGAAATTTAATTATTTACCCATCTATTTGCGGACTTATCTAAAATTAACCAGTTTAAGAATTTTTAATCAAATCATCTTTCGTTCTATTGCATTTTCTAACCTTCTGCAATAATCCGTCACATTAAGGAATATATTACATGTATGTAAAATAAAAAGGTTAGGGAGCAACCATTTGATTTCTAGGGGGGATTATGGTCAAATTTTTCATCCTGGATTTTTTTGTGTGTGTGTGTATTTTCTATCCTTTTTATTCCAAGCCTGTCCTGGATTAACCCGCATAGTCATCCTGGATTTTGTTTTGCTTTAGGTAACCGTCCTGCCTTTTTTTTTAAATTTGACCACAGAATTGCACTTTTGATGCTAATTCGTGATCTTTACCTTCTGAAACTAATAACAATCCTCCTCTATGTATTGATTCGAGCAAAGCTGTGGAGTCACTCTTCGTACATTTTGTGCACTTTCTACAATACTAAAACACTGGATAGCCTCACTTGCAAAGGATAAAGATACATGTCCTGCAAAATATTAATTTGCATAACAGTGACACTTTCATTGTTGCTTTTCATGGTTTTCTCTCATACATTAAGGAAGAAGGGCCTATGTTTACAAATTATGACAGGAAAATCATCCATTTTTTCAATTGAATTGTGTCTACTAAACTTATTTCCTTAATGTCTATTTTTAATATATCAAACATATTAAATGATTAAAAAAAATAATAACAAAATAAATGAACAAATAAATACAAAGTTTCTCAACGAAATATTTTGCAGTAAAACAGTTTTCTTTGGAAATGTCTCTACATTGTGTAGAATTTTTTAGTCTTTGATTTTGATTGTCATCAGAGTTTTGTTGTAATTTTGTGCAAAATTGACATTGGTTTTTAGGTCTGTACATAATAATGCTGTTTTAAAAGTCCTACATATTAATAATTCAATATGAAAGGCAACTAATATAAACAATATCGTCATTTTAATTCATATAATAGTGATCAATTGTTTGCTTGTTTTTATTTTTAATTGGTTTGTAAGTAACATTTTCATTATGAGTAAAAACTTTAATCATTTGCATCAATAATGCATTAAAAAATATGACATTTTAATATTTTTCTGATAAGATCGAGTTGAAATTGCACATGACATATCTATCAGCACTTCAAATTATTGTAAACACAGATACATGAACAAGCAGGAAAATTTTACTCGCTCATATTTTTAAGTGTTTATTAATCCTTTTAAAATGTAATGCATTAAAAGATAAAGCATATTGAAAAGGGTTCATGCGATACAGAGTAATTCCTTTGAATTACCAACTCATGATAATTTTATATTCGTGCATCTACACATCCTTCTACTGTGTTCTGTTTTTATCTCCGCATTTTCGAAGAAGTTCGGGATATTGTTATACTCTTCGTGTCCGTCTGTCCGTCCGTCCGTCAAACTTTTCTTGTGACTCAAACTCTTTCTACATTTTTGGATATAGGGATTTAATTTTGATGTAGAATTGTTGCACTTAGTCTGTAGATGCGCAATAAGCTTTCGGATTTTTGATATTGCACTTGGTGCAAACAAGAGGCCCAAGATGTCAGTTTTTACACATGTGGAATGTGACACAAACTACTCCTACATTTATGGATTTATGCATTTAATTCTGTTGTAGAATTGTTGCATACAGTCTGTAGATGTGCAATAAGCTTTCATATTTTTTTTTATCTTTATCTTGGTGCAAACAAATGGCCCCAAGATGTGGATTTGACACATATGGCATGTGACACAAACTCCCCCTACGTTTTTGGATTTAGGGATAAAATCTTAATGCAGATTTTTGCATATAGTCTGTAGATTTGCAATAAGTTTTTCTGAATTATAATTCCGGTTCTTTGGTAAATTTCCTGAAAATGTCAAAAACTCATATTTTTTGTCATTTGAGCATATAATTATAAACAGATATATCATGATAAGGAGAGGTATTTGCCAAAAATACAAGTCGCGGGGCAGTAAAATTTCCCGAGCCTGAAAGGCGAGGGAAATTTAGACCCAAGACTTGTATTTTTGGCAAATACCCCGACGTTCATGATATATCTGTTTAATTACACCAAATACCACGGCTATTAACCAATCGTAATGCAGTTTACTTACATAAGGTGTAATTATGTATTTTAGCAACTGTTTGATAGAAAAATAAGATTTTGAATAATAAGAATTCTAAAATGTGATTCCGAGTTTGGTTAATTTCCTGAAATACACAAAGACCACTTATTTTTTGGAATTCTACATAGAAACCATACTAAAATAATTTGTTTAGTTTAGGACAAACATTTTAACTAAATGGATTTCAAAAAAAAAATGATGCCGATTTTGGTAAATTTTCTGAAAGTCTCAAAGACCACTTATTTTTTTTTCGAATTCTAATTACCAACCATGCCTAAAAAGCTTCTTTAATTTCGGACAAACACTTTCATCAATTGGATTTCAAAAATATTTTATTCCAATTTTGGTAAATTTCCTGCAAGTCTCAAATACCACTTATTTTTTTGGATTCTTTTGGATTCTACCTAGCAACAATACTAAAATAATTTGTGTTGAGTTTAGGACAAACATTTTAACTATATTGATTTCAAAAATATTTGATTCCAATTTTGGTAAATTTACTGACAGTCTCAAAGACCACTTATTTTTAGAATTATACCTAGCAACACACACTTAAATAGCTTCCTTAACTGAGTACAAAAACTTTCATCAATTGGATTTCAAAAATATTTGTGATTTCAGCTTTGGTACATTTCCTGAAAGTCTCAAACAAACTTATTTTTTGGAATTCAACCATACTTAAATACTTTGTTTAGTTTAGGACAAACATTTTAATGAATTTGATTTCAAAAATATTTGATTCCAATCTCGGTAAATTTCCTGAAAGTCTCAAAGACCACTTATTATTTGGAATTCTGCATAACATGCATATATCCTTAAATTCTTTTTGTAAAAATAACGACTATCAATAGTTTGATTTCAAAAATATTGAGGAAAACTATGCCACGGGGGTAATATAACTGCTTTCTGTGTCAAACAGGGAGTGCGGGCATAGCTGTCGTTCTGACAACCTCTAGTTCAACTTAACATTGCCACGAGGCCTTCAACGATGAAATATCGCTCTCAAATATCTAAGTACACGTACAAAAACAAAAATTGATACCAGGGAACCTACTTTCCATAGAAATGTAATCATTTTGTATGTTATATATATTTTGTATTTCTCAACTATGGTGATGCTCATCAGTCTGGAGTACCATGTACATGTAATACTAATAGCTTTTCTTTTGTGGATTCTCATTATTTGGTGTCAAAATCAAATTCTGATTCTCTGTTTATCTTCATTGCCTGTGTTGTACTTGTTTGTATTCCTCGTTCATCGCTGTATGTTTTGAACCTCTGATTTTTCAATATCAGAATGGTTTCTTGCGTCGGTCTTTTTTCAGTTCTTCAACTTATTTTTTGTAGAAAATAAACTATAATAACTAAATACCGAAGTTACTGTGAATTGAATACTGAATGTATCCTTAGTCATTTTACACCCCTTTACATATAAAGCAAGAGGCAACTAGACAATCATGCCGCCATCGAAAATTCGATTAAACCTTAACTTCACAAAAAATATCGTTGATATTTCAATAGATTATGAAAATATCATAATAAAGCTATCTATACTAAAGTCAACAAGGCACACAACGGGCTTTGTAGTGTTAAAGTCGCAAGATTTTTATGTGCAGTCTCGCTTTATTTGCCGATATTTTTTAATCAATATTTATATTTCAAATAATTACACAATAAAAACATTAAGGAAAACAATTCATTTTTCTGTTTAGAAATACGTCGACTAAATTAGTTGCTTTAGAAGTTCTGATTTGGCTGTATCATGTTTGTTGTGATTAATATGGCATGATAGCAGAGTTGCAAATCTCTTGTTACTTGAATTACATGTACATGTCTCTGATAAAACACAATAAAATATACTTACATTTGTAGTTATAATTTTATAATTAGCAACAACATTTGATTATTCGCCTTATTAGATTTTAGCTTGGGTATGATTTGACTTTATTATATATTTAACATTTACGAATATTCAACAAAAGGGGCTGAAAATCAATATCATAAGAAGTAAAATTTAAACAAATGGGAATGGAAAACAAAAACATATGATAAAAAATCAATAATGTATGTTGATAAAGATATAAATCAAAGTACTCAGGTACTTCTTATCCCCAAGAGCAAGATAGAACCGACATAAACTTGAGCACGCGGATAGCTCCTACATCAGATATTTTTGTGTTTGCAGTGTGTGCGAAATTCGTTGATAAAATGTGTGTGAAAATCGTTGAAGAACAAGACTTCAACCAGAAAAAAAATTTCATTATATGCTAGTTTTTAGACTGGTCTTTTGAGTTCTGAGAAAAGATTGGATAAACATGCAAAGATAAAGTTTAAAAAAAAACTGAAATTCTATCAAATATAAGAAGCAGCTGTAAAATCTTTTAAAGATGTTAATTTGCTAAGTTGTTTTGATATCGAATTTGTAAAAAGTATCAAATCGATCAAAGTATTTAACTTTAAAAAAGTGCAACTTGGCAGACGACTTGAATGAATGTCTTTACTAATCTTCTTTGGAAGTAGAGGGTGTTAATATTGGAAAGTTTAAATACCTTCAGAATTAATTTAAAAACTGGTGAAAAGTTATCATCAAAAACTATTTAATTGACCCTTAAAATCACTAAAGAAAAAAATCGTAGGGCACTAAGTTTTAAAAGTTCATTATCAGCCAGTAAATATATATAGCTTACAAAATGTATTATGAGGTTTCATAACTTGGTCTTGTCAATCAAAGTCAAACAAGTGATCACATAGTGGACAAAAGCATGACCAGATTTTGTTGAAAAATGCTTATTCTTTATGTCCGAATGCCTTCACAAATTTTCCATTTACAAAATATCAGTTTAATTTTCTTTTACATCTACATAAGTCGTGAACAAATCATTTTAGTTGTTTTTTATGTAATTTTATAGATTATTAGGCAGGCAAACCATATATTAATTATTTCAGAATTTAGATAAGAAAGTTTACCGGCTCATTAAGTGTAAAATACTGCAGATGTGATTTGCTTAAGTACTGGTTTAATACTAACAAAGTCAGAAGGTGGAATAATAACTGTTGTATGATAATGTTTACCTTTTGACTAACCCGCGCTTAAAATCATGTGACATTTGTTTACACGGAGTATACCTCCGCAGTTAGGAATTAGTTGAACTATGCATTGTCTGAAATATAATCCCATTTGTTCAGTTACATAAATTTTCCATTTATTGCATTTATTTTAAAATATTTTTTTATAAGTGATAAAATATTCTTATGTTTGCATTAATCATTCCAATGCAACAATTTTGTGAATTTAAAAAGTGTCTTGAATGGGGTGTTATTTAACCTGGTGGATTTCGTCTTGTTTGATAGCTTAAGCCCAAAGCTACTTCGTAGCTCTTGGGCTAAAAATGAAAAAGCTTTAGGTGTTGTATAACAAAAACAGTTCAAGAGGATTGATTGATTGATTGAATATTGTTTAACGTCTACTCAGCAATATTCCAGCTATATCAAGACGAGAACAAGTTTGTTAATAAATAATCACTTTGGGGTCTGGAAAGGGCCATGGGACAGGAAATTCTGACTGCCACTGGAAAAGTAGGGTGAAATCGTCAAGGGCGGGGAATTTAGCCTTGTAGCCGATCACCTACGGACCACCCCAAAAAGAGCTTGCTACAAGGGTTCTTTAACGTGCAGGAAGCGTGGCATTTCTTCCAACACGTGGACCTGAGTTTACATCCCATCCGAAAGATGGGTTGTGTATTTATTAATCCCGCACAACCACGGAATGGGTCCTATTTCTATATCCCGGGACCCTCGGGGTCAGCCTCCGTTTAGGAGGGGTCACACCCCGCAAGCCGGAGATACTAGGTCCTATTTCTATATCCCGGGGTTCCCTCGGGGTCCTCTGTTAGGACGACTCATACTCCAAGCTCAGAGGATGCTGCGGGCCTATTCATAAGCCGGGACCGCGCACGGCGGCAGTTCAAGAGGAAGATACTTGATCACGTTTATAATTTCTTAATGTTTTTATAATTCTTTTTTTTGTCTTGAGGAAGGCATCGAGTTGAGTTTAAAATAAGCATTATTGCAATAGAATGAATACTTAACTTTTCATAATTTTTATTGCATTTGAAATACAGTAGACTTTGAATTCATTGCATATATAGTGCGTACAAAATTGACACATACAATACACCATATTATTTAATCAAAGCTCCGATGGAGCTGAATCTCGAAGCTCTGAAAATCTACACGTGGCAAAACTTCGTAGTCATCCAAAGAACTGCTGCATACTTCTGCATGTATTAAGTTATTCCGTAATACGTAAAAATAATCGGATTGTGTGATTTCGCATGTCGATTTCATCGCTATAAATATATGCAATACACTGTCATAGGTTATGTTATTTTCATCTTTGACAAATTACTGCGCGACTGGTTCGTTGATCTGAGACGCAATATAAAAAACGAGTAATTTGATAAACATGCATATTGTTTTCAATTTAATAAAACAACGCCGTATTCAACTCAAGAAAATGAAGAAATATAACTTCAAAACACAATGTATACGATCTTGAAAGGAACTTGCGCACTATATTTTATCGGAAGCACGAAGATCATTTTTTAGAGCTGTTAATAGGCTTGAAGCCTCGCGTGATTTTTTCTTGTCATTTTAACATCTCTCCAGCCATTTCATGGCTTCGAGATAAAAATGAACTGCATTAAAAGTGAAAAGTAGTTAATAAGTTTGGTCTAAAGCTGCTTATGTTAAAGGGTGTTTATTCCAGCAATGTATTTTTTCCATTTGGATAAAATGCACCAGGTAGAATATCCACAACATCTAATTGACCGATCACAATGGATTACTGACCGTGACGGAATAAACACCAAGTTACAGATACAATAGGTTGTTTAAATGACTCACTCACAGTGTGACGGATGCTGTTAACAGAGCAGGACATGCTCACCCTTCCGAAGCACCTAATGTCACTCCCAGTTTCATTGAGTTCACCCTGTGAGTCCCTTTGTTTTGAATGTTGTGATTTCTATTTCTGTGCTTTGTATCTATCTTACGTCATCGTTTTCTGTGTCGAACAACGGCAATAGAATTCCGAAGGAACAAAGCACCAAATTACATAAATCAAAGTCCAGAGACAAGGCAAAAACAAGAACACCAGAAGACGGAACACCAAAGACACCACATGACCACAAAACACACGAACACTACATATACAACCCAAAAACTAAAGCACTAACATTGTGAACTCTTAAAAACAGAATGACATCAGGTGCTCCGGAAGAGGAAGCATGTTCTGCTCTGTATTACAGCACCTGTTACACTACATTGGGTCAATCTACGGTAAAGTCAAAACCGGTAATGTCAAATCCGGGAAGACGTGAATCTAGCTGAAAATTTCAATTTTTATTTGTGACACTGACATTTCACCCATATCTATCTATGATGTCGTGGTGACGGCCATAGAATTTCTGAAGGGACGAGAGTAACAACGGCTGAACATATCATTATTTACTGTGTTCTCGTTATGGTCATGTCTTTGGACTTCGATTTTTGTAAATTCCTTCGTTATTCTACTTCTGTTGTTACATCGTCAAAACAAAAAAGAAAAAAAGAAGGAAATAATAGTCCATATCCAGGTTTATAGTGTGCATCCCTTATTTGGACTTTCAGACTGATTCCGGTATGTACTGGGCCCTAAGGAAAACAGACATTTGCTAATGCGAATTTCTTAAAAACTGAATTATTTCTGAGAAAATCAAAGTTATCAACATTTGAGGCAACAGAAGGTAAATATTTTGAATCATTTCTAACAAGGGTTGCCCTATGTAAATAAAATATTTCTGCCAGTGACAGGCAACTGACCCTGTGGTTCTTAAGTAAAATTATTGATAGTATAACTGATTTTTTTTTATATCAGAATATTTATAAGATACATTGATCAATAAAAAATCACTAAAAGTTTAATTCATCTTTCTATGTAAATATAACACTTACTTTAAAGTTCTGGAAATTTTTGTTTGTCCACATCCAAGAGGAATAACTCTTACAAATTGACAAATTAGTGAGTGCAGACAATGAACCTGGGTATCATCTATTGTTGCAATTTACTAAGTAGGAAAGCAACTGTAAATACAGAGTTCCAGATAACTCAACAATCCTCCTAAAATTAAAAGCAATGGAACAACGCTTTGATTTAGCTCTTTGTCTTGAAGTCGCCTTCAACAATGAGCTTCGCTGATACCTAAAAGAAAGATCAAGACGGCCGCCAGCACCGCTTTGAACGAAATTCATTGCACAATATCCAACAACGTCACATCCATATTACTGCTTATTCATGCTTACTAATGATGTAGTTGAAAACTATGAACAGTTGTTTATAATAGAAATGTTCTAAAAAATTTCCAGTTTCCAATTAAAACTTTTTTGATACGGATTGTGACGGTATGGTACTAAGTAGCTAAGGAGATATAAAAAACTGAAAAGAAACGAAGAAAATACAAAAATATATTTTATTACCTCTACTTAGTTATCAACGCATCAGCAAACTGGGCAGTAAATAATGGAAACTACAAAATTGAATAACTATATTGCGAGTAAAAACCTAGTAGTTTGAAATTTAACAAAATTACATGAATATAAAATAACATACACGGTAATGAATATGAAAAAGGAAGAAAATTGAGTAAATGTAGAACGGTCCAAAACAAATCATCTAGAGGTCACCGTTCAGTCCTCAACACAGTGAGGAACCTCACACCATCCCCTTTATCAATATTCGTCGCCACTAAACTTGTCCGCAATTCCCCGAGGGATATTAGTTCGAACTTTATGAGACTACACAGGATGATGGACCCCCATCTAAAGTCGTACCCTTAGGTCTTGGAATTTTCAAAATGGCCACCGTTGAAATGGAAACAGAAAAAAAACGAGAAAATCAAAAACGCTCCAAATTGGAGGAAATTTTACAGAAAAATTGTAAATAAATAGTAGAAACTATTTAAATTACTAAATACCCAGGTTACTGTGAATTACTTTCAGCATATGCGCATTTCGACAACTTATGTCTCTTCATTGCAGATAAAATCTAAATGTTTGGAAGACCATACACTCAAAGATATTAAAAAACTGATAGAGAACAAATAACCAAATATGATCTAAATGTACAGCCAAAATTAGCTAAGGATAAAGGTAAAAAATCCTAAACTGTAAAAGGCAGTAAAATGAAGAGTACTAAAAGTTTAATGAAATATAATGCATGGGCTATATATCAGCTACATATCGCACATTTAAACATAGAATTCTGAAATGGGACCTAGTTTGGGATACTTTTGTGTTTGTATCCAAACACAGTTACCTCTTGTTTATATTAATTTAATGCTGCTTTCACGTTACGAATATAAATACGAATTCAATTCGATTTATGACTTGTCCAAAGGTAATTTTTCATTCGAACTTTCAAACTGCATGCGCATTCCAGTTTGAACTAACTAAATACTGAAGTTACTGTCAATTCAGTTTCTGCTGACTTGGCGTTTGATTCGTATCAACACCAATTACGTTCAGATACGATTCGTATTAGTTCGCTTCGTAATGCCGTGAGGACATGAATCATGTTTGACAGAGAATTAAGATAATTCGAATACACTAATTTGAATAAGATTTGATCGAACTGCGTAAGAATGCAGCATTAGTTAGTAGCATTCAGAATCCACAAACCAGGATATTTCAATTTCTCATAATAAAAAAAAACTGGTGCTAGGAGGATTATAATGGACTCCAACTTATCATAACGGATTTCGTGTAAAATATTATGGAATATCCTATATTAGTGACAAACTTTTACATTCGAAGTTATCAGGGGTATCATTAATTGTATCAGTTGTTTAAATAAATGAAAATTAATGTTCATTTAGAATTGTCATATTTTACCACTGGGAATAAAATACAAAATTAAAGTGCATCTTTATAATAGAGACAGGTGAGTTATAATTAATGCTTGATGAACAAAAAAAGCAACAATGAAAAACAAAGTCTATCAATGCATCACTGGCAAAACCTATATAATATCCGGATACTATCACGCAAGGCCATGTTTTAGTACATTGCGCAGCCCTTTTATGTAAAGTACAAATACTGATTTGGTTTATTTCTCTTATTGTAGATTTCCTATACTTGATTGATTTGACAGACTTAAAAAAACATATATGCAGTATATTCGGATCGTTTTTGCACGTCTTTCTGTGTATCGTCGATTCGTTTTTGATTGTTAAATTTTTCTTCGATATTGTGCAAAAACGTTTAATGGATTTTAATACGGCTTGTGACGTACTAAGTCCGTTCCATGTCCCTTTATTTGTTCATTAATATGTTTGAATAAGTATATGATTTAGCTACAGTACAGCTTTTAATTGTCCCAAATAGTAAAAAAGTGAATAAATCAAAGGAAACAAACCACACACAATTACCCGAATATCAAGAAACTAAAATTTTATGTAAAAAAATGAAAAAAAAGACAAGGACAAAGACAAGGACAAGCCATTGGCAAACTGGCATATTCCTGATAATCTAAGCAATATCCAGTTCTGAATACCGAAGCATAACATAGTAATGGGTATGACTAAGTAACCGAAGAAATGCAGTTTCAAATTTAAGGAACATTGGATAACGTTTTGCTCCGGTTCAGAGTAATGGTATGCTTCTCGGTATTATACTTATTTATGTATTTTTTTTTTTTTTTTTGGAAATTCCAGCCCTTGCGAAATAGACATAGAATAACGTTTCAACTGGGAACAAAATCAAAATTGAAAATGTTTCGTTTTATTATTTGTTTTTGTTCTGTTTATCTTATCAAATTTCTCTACATCCATAAATTTAAATCAAATTGTAAGCAAAAAATTAATTTCATATCATATTGTATTTCGACAATTTACCAAACTCAATGGAGTGTAATATTTCATCAAAAAATTGTTTCTAAGTATTTCTGCACTGTGGTTCTTAACGTCCCTTAAGACCATAAACTGCCATTTAAACAAAATGTGTTCAAAAACTGACCAAGTAGTCTAAGAGGTATGTTATAAACTATTCCTCTCTTGTAGTCATTAAAAGCAGCATCTTTCGGATAAAGACAGGATGTCTTTAAATAAGGAGGTCATGGCCGACTAAACAATCCTAATACAATTAAAAAGACCGGCTTTAAATGATAAGTTGAAGGCTTAATGTTGACATCAAGATGAAAATGAAAAATGAGAGCTTTGTTCCATTGCTCGGTTTAACCATTTATTTGTAGAGACCCTGTTTCATGTGCATTTACTTCATATCCTTTTGATGAGTATTGTTGTACATGCACAATAAGTATCTATTTTTCCAAATACTTTATCCGATGTTGTCTTTTTATGTCGAGGTTGGAAATCTTTCGTCAATCATTCAAAACCATGAATAAAAAGGCCATTTTTCCTGTGACTTTACGTTAACACTTTTGTATATTTGTAATGTTGCCGGTGCGATTTCTTTTGATTTATTCGTTACAAAATAGTTATATTTTTATGTCATCCTTAGTTGATAAATGGCTGTAAAAACAGAACTCTGTAGATTTTTTTTTGTTATTATCGTTATCAAGATACCAAAATATTTTTCTCTACATCAACTTTGATGAATATGTTTTTAAGGTAAAGGTGCCATGACTAGTTTTTAAGCTCCGAGTTTGACTTCAATTTATTAAGTCTCCCAAACGAAGTTTGTGGAGACTTATCGTTTTTACTCTGTTTCTTATTATTATTATGTCGCCCCAGACGAAGTCGGGGAGACATATTGTTATTGTTTCGTTTCTTTGTTATTGTTTCTTTATTATTATGTCGCCCCAGACGAAGTCGGGGAGACATATTGTTATTGTTCCGTTTCTTTGTTATTATTATTACGCTTTCTTATTATTATTATTATTATTATTATTATTATTTTACTTCCAATAAATTTTGTCAACGCAAGTTCTCAGAGTTGCCTGAACAGAATCACTTGAAACTTGGCACACAGTTGGAATACCATGTGAAGTTATGCCTGACGGTGAAAATTTTTTCAAAATGGCCGCCATTTCCAAGATCGCCGCCATTTTACGTCAAAATTTCAACTTTGTCTGATTTCAACGAAAATTGATTTCTAGGTGGATTTTGACGCTACGAACCAGATGGAAGCAACGAATTGGCTGCCAGGGGCGACATCAGCTATTGCTCGCAATTGCAAATCTAGTTATTATTATTATTATTATTTTACTTCCAATAATTTTGTCCACAGGTCTTCTCATAGTTTGCCTGAACCGAATCACTTGATACTTGGCAAACACCTGAACCACCATGTGAAGTTTTGCATGACCATGAAAAATTTTTCAAAATGGCCGCCATTTTACGTTGAAAAATGGAAAATTATATATCTCGGGAACTGTTTTACAGAATTTGTTCATATTTTGCATAAATGTTCAATAAAATGAGGGGAAAGAATTTAAGTGAAAAAAAAATCAAAATGGCCGCCATTTTACGTAACAAAAATGTCAACTTTGTCCGATTTCAACGAAAATTGATTTCTAGGCATAATTTAATACTGCGAACAAGATGCAATGAAAAAAAAATTCAAAATGGCCGCCATTTTCAAGATGGCCACCAAAATACGTCAAAATTTCAATGGTGTCGGATTTCAACTAAAATTGATTTCCGGGTAGATTTTGACGATGCGAACAAGATGGAAGCATCGAATTGGCTGCCAGGGGCGACATCAGC
>MJUU01049252.1:0-11167 GCA_002080025.1 Modiolus philippinarum
GGTCACTTATAATGTTTTCATCCTCACAAAGTATTATATTTTTTGTGATGGTCACTTATAATGTTTTCATCCTCACAAAGTATTATATTTTTTGTGAAGTTACTGCCTTTATTTGTTATGAATGGTTTTATAGTTGGCCAAAAGTCAGTCGTTTTAGGGCCACCAATACATCTTTCATAGAAGTAAGTTTTGATGGATTTTTTCTTTATTTTTGTGACAAGATTCCTTTGTTTTCTGTATTGTTCCCAGTTGGTGCTATTTTTGATCTTGTTATATCTATTGTAAAGTTGTCTTTTTTTATATACTGCCTTTCTAAGTTCTTGATTTATGAATGGTGCTGGTTGTTTGCATGGTTTTCTCTTTTTTAACGGAGCATGTTTATTTAAAACTGTTGTTACTTCTTTTTCAAAATCTGAATATGCATTTTGAATGTTTTCTTGTTCAATAATTTTTGAAAAATTAATGTGCTCTAAGTCTTTAACAAAATTTTCTTGATTTAATTTTTTGTAGCTTCTATATGTTTTATATTCTAAGTTGCTTTTTGGAAGTTGACCCTTTATTTGTATACTGATCAAATTATGCACATCACTTATTCCACTGTTAAAATTTCTTACATTCATACAATAGTTAGGCTTATTTGTTAGTACAGTATCTAATAAACTTGGGTTATTCCCCTTTGTATAGCAAGTTGGTTCATGTACTAGATTAGTTAAGTCACAAATATCACATATCTCTCTCAAAGTATTACTTTTATCATTTACTAACATGTCAAAATTCAAATCACCTAATAACAATGAATAATGAATAATGAATAATATAATGATTTGTGTTTGTTCATGTTTTGATGTAAATATTGCTATAAAATATTCATACAAACCCCTTCATCAGTATCGCCAACATTTGTGTAAGTTTTATTATTGTTTACAATTAAGGCACGAACCATTTGATTTTCGGGGGGGGGGGGTATTCGAGCCGGGATTTTTTTTTGCCTGCTTAATTTGCGGGCCAGATTATTTATTCCCCCTATGTTCTATGCTAGAAAATCTTGTCGACCCAGTTTTTTTTCTGAAATCCATTGCTAAAAATGATTGTCAAATAATATCTGTTAAGGTCACAGTGGCCGATTACCTGATGACATACGATGGTTTGACTGTCTGGGCTTGGAACAAATCTTAATTAGTCGTTCACATATCCCTTAAAATCTAGTAATCCATAGAAACGAATATTTTCTTGCTCTACCACTGAAAAAAGGGGGCAAGAGTTTATTATTGACAGTTTAATGTTTATTCCAAACAGCAAACAGTGCTATTTTATTTCCCTTTAAATTAAAACAGAGTAAAGAATTAACAAAATTAAGGAAGTATATTTAGATATGTATCAAAACATACGCCCTGGACGTCCAAGACAGTTAACAACTGCTTAATTTCACAAAAAACATGTAAAAACCAATTAAAAAATGCAAAATATGCAAGTATCAAATAATGTCCTGCCCCCTCCTGAAGTATATGTCGCTGTGAGAGCATGAGACACAATTAACTAGCTTACACCAGAGAAAAGGCCATATAATATTTGTTTTACTGGAAATATTTTCAGTAGATTTGTACCAAATTTGAGTATAAGATGGTACTTACACCATATCACATACTATCAATATCCCTATTGTTGCATATTTCAGTACATTTGTACTAAATTTGAGTACTAAATGGCATTTATACCATATCGCATACTATCGATATGCCTATTGTTGCATATTTCAGCATACATTTTTACCAAATTTATGTTACACCATATCGCATAATATCAATATCCCTATTGTTGCATATTTCAGTACATTTTTACTAAATTTGAGTACTAGATGGCATTTACACCATATCGCATACTATCGATATCCCTATTGTTGTTTATTTCAGTACATTTGTACCAAATTTTGAGTAGTAGATGGCATTTACACCATATCGCATACTATCAATATCCCTATTCTTGCATACTAGTATTTTCACTTCATTTGTACCTAATTAGAGTACTAAATGGTATTTACACCATATCACATACTATCGATATCCCTATTGTTGCACGTTTTCAGTACATTTATACCAAATTTGAGTACTAGATGGCAAATGGATGGCATTTACATCATATCACATACTATCAATATCTCTATTGTTGGATATTTTCAGTAAATTTGTACCAAATTTGAGTACTAAATAGCATTTACACATAATTCCATACTATTGATATTCATATTGTTGCATATTTTCAGTAAATTTGTACCAAATTTGAGTGCTTGATAGCATTTACACCATATCGCATACCATTGATATCCCTATTGTTGCATATTTTCAGTACATTTATACCAAATTTGAGTACAAGATGGCATTTACAACATGTCACATACTATAGACATCCCTATTCTTGCATATAGACATCCCTTTTTGTTGCATATTTTCATGCTATTTAGGGACTGTTCAAAATTTATTTATGCATGGGACCGGAGCACAACTTAAATGTTCGATAAAAAAAGTTGCAGTCCCATGGTAACACTAATAAGAAAAAGCGATGTCCCATTCCATTGAATTGCAAAAAAGTTGGTGTCCCATGCATATTATTTTGATCAGTTACTTCACATGAGAAATTCCATTGCCATGATCAGTACAGTACTTTTATACCAATTATGTTTAAATTGTTATCAGTATGTCAAAATAATTAGAACAAAATTGACAATATGGGAAACTATTTCTATGATTTTATCTTTTATAAAAAAATAAGCAAAATTATTATGTAATGTTAGAAAAATGATAAATATTGTATTCAAAAGAGTCGCCAAAAAAAATGCCCATTTCTATAGTTGATAATCCTAATACAGATAGTTTTAAAATCTGTATACTAGTACTTGAGTGCTGAAGAAAAAAATGGAAATTATATGGGTAACTATTTATCTTTTTAGCTCTTTTATAGTTGGAAAAGTAAATAAAATGTATAAAGTGAGTAAAACAATGAAGATTTTGTTCAAATAGGTTTCAATTTTGAAGAATTAGCAATTTTTATAGTTGCTTATCCAATACCGATAATGTCTTTAGAAACCATTTTAATAGAGAAATACACAAAAAATGAAATTATATGGGAAATTATGCATTAAATTTGGTCTTTTATGGCTTTAAAAGTAAATTAAATGTATAAAGAGGGTTAAAATATAAAGATTTTATGAAAAATAGTTACAATTTTGAAGAATAAATAATTTTTATAGTTGGTTATCCCATGCCAATATCGTCTTTAGAAACCCATTTACTGGAGAAATGCACAAAACATTGAAATTATTTGGGCAATTATGTTTAAAATTTGGTCTTTTATGGCGTTACAAGTAAATAAAATGTATAAAGAAGGTTAAACAATAAAGATTTTGTTCAAAAAGGTTACAATTTTGAAGAATAAGCAATTCTTATAGTTGGTTTTCCATACTGATAATGTCTTACTAAAGAAATGCACAAAAAATGAAATTATATGGGAAATCATGTGTAAAATTTGGTCTTTTATGGCTCTAAAAGTAAATAAAATATATAAAGAGGGTAAAACAACAAAGATTTTTTTAACAAATGTAACAATTTTGAAGAATTGCCAATTTTTATTGTTGGTTATCCCATACCGATAATGTCTTTAGAAACCACTTTAATAGAAAAATGATCAGAACTGAAATTTTATGTTTAACTATTCTTCATATTTGGTCTTTTATGGCATGAAAAGTAAATTAAATTTACAATGTTTGTAAAACAATTAAGACTTTGTTAAAAAAAGTTAAAATTTTGAAGAATGACCAATTTTTATTGTCTCGTCTGCGACAAAAGTCGCAGAAAGCTAGACATAGGCTTGCAAAGTATGACGACGGCGGCGGTGACAGCGTTAACTTTTACTAAATACAGGATATTTTGAAAACCCTTTGATGTAGGAACATCATATGTGGTCCAGTGGTAGTACTAATCAAGTGCTACCTGACGGACAAAACTTCATGTGACCTTGACCTCAATTTCACGGTCTAGTGGCCACGTTAAGTTTTTCTGCTTAAGTCCATTTCTCAATAACTAGAAGTCGTGGGTTGATAATATTTGGTATGTAAGTTGGTCTTGGGTAGTACATGTCAGCCTGGCAGGTGACTTTTGTCCTTGACCTCAATTTCACAGTCTAGTGGCCAAATTAAGTTTTTCTGCTTAAGTCCATTTCTCAATAACTAGAAGTGGTAGGCTGATAATATTTGGTATATGTTGGTCTTGGGTAGTACATGTCAGTCTATCAGGTGACTTTTGTCCGTGACCTCAATTTCACGGTCTAGTGGCCACGCTAAGTTTTTTTGCTTAAGCACATTTCTCAATAACTAGAAGTGGTAGGTTGATAATATTTGGTATGTAAGTTGGTCTTGGGTAGTACATGTCAGTCTGGCAGGTGACGTTTGTCCTTGACCTCAATTTCACAGTCTAGTGAGCATGTTCACTTTTCTGATTACTTCACTTAGAGTTCACATCAATTTAGAGGCCAGCAGGGACGGGATAGACATCTTTTAGGGTCTTCACTTGTAGTTGATTATCCCATACCAATAGGCTCTAAATCTATACACCAGAGCAATGCTTAAAATCAAAATAATACTCACAATTGTTTATCTGATTTGGTGTTTCAAGGTGTTAAATTAAATAAAATCTTTAAAATGAGTAAAACAATTCAGATTTTTTTTAAAAAAAGTTTATAGGCCATTTTAAAGTTGGTTATCCAAAAAATTGTTGTTCCTCATCTTGAAGTCACCTCGAGCAGAGACATTTAAACACAGAGATTGGAAACATGTTAACTAATCAGTTATGACACAAAGAACAGCAAGCGGCCACAAATGGATACAATTTTTTGCAGTACACTGCTCTTACAATTCTTATCGTAGAAAAATAGAAAATAGCTCATCCGACTCCAAATTGATTCCCATAACGCTAATCAGAATTATTTTTTCGATATGTTTAAAAATAAGTTTTTTATGACAAGTTAAAGTTTGTATGTTGAATTCAAATTATCGGTTGAATTTGAGAAATTGTGTTATTTTTGGTTTTTATATGGTGTAGAATGTCAAACACTACTTTTTTCATATACAAAATAGAATTTTAAAAAATATATCCTGTAAAAGACCAAATAATGTCATTTCAATAATTGAAAATTTTATTTCGATATCTTTATTCACTTTGGAGTTATGCAGTTTTAAAACTGAGCATTTATCTTCAGTGGCCACGATAAATCCTTGGATTATATCGAGTTGCTAATCTCTGTGTTTAAATGTCTCTGCCTCGAGGTTTATGCAAACCAATCTACGGTGAATAATTTTGACATGTTTTAAAAGAATTAATCTCACGATATGGGTTTACCCATATCTTTTCTTGTATATTACATAAGGTCATATTGACTCTGGTGTTACTTTTGTTGACACTGTCATGGTCGACCGATTTTTAGAAAGTAATATGGAAAAGGACAGTAGTGGTGTTAAATCTGTTCAGATCAGCTTTATGGCACGCCAAAGCCACAAAAATGAGATAAAATAGCATTATCACAGGACATGCTATCTTATCTGTATTTTTGTGGTTTTGGCGCAGATAAAATATCATTAACTCCTGATAATTAAATATGGAAAAAAAATTAACATAGGTCTCTATGCAATAAAGAGATAAAACATTCTTTCCTGGAGGTAATAGGTAATGAAATTGCTTATCATAACTGGTAATGAACTTGTTTATCTGTTAACAGGTAATGAACTATCTTATGATAGATGTCCGATCCGTATGTAATAATTTATTATGCCATCGAAGAACATCCGTCTTAATCTGTTACATGCAATTTTATTCGCCAAGAAAATGATTTCTTGACTACTAGCAATTAAAAGCTTTACAAATGTGAAAAGTGTACACTTGATATATTCTTTAATATATATTTTATTAATTCCATATATTCATTATCACTGTTAACATTCTCACTTATTTTCATCCGAGTGTTCTGTGAGAAACAAAATTTACTTCCCTTGAATAATAAATAAATAAATAATTAGGGTTTAATTAAAGTAAGCTAGGGAAAACTACTATATAAAAACAGACCGCTTAGATCCTGCAAGAAATAGACAAAAGTTTGAAAGACCCCCCCCCATTTCAATGAATTAAACATCCAGTAAGTAAGTGGTATTTTTAAAGTCAAAGCTTGTACAAATTAACAAGCAAACATGAGCTCTTAAACTTCTGATATTATAAAAATAGATAACAACGTAATCTTGATAAATAAACACAAAACGTGCAGACTGCCTCATGCAGATACATATTCCATACATATGATAAACATAAAAATAATAAGAATATATATTATATATCTCAAATTTACACTTCAGATTCAATCTGACAATTACTTTTTTTTCATGATGTTTTTATGCAAACATTAATTAAAAAACAATTACATGCATTCAATTCTGCGTAGAGGTCATACTTGCATGTATATTTCGCATGTATATTTCATAGAATATACATTCATGCAACGATCACAGGTAAGTGAATGTCGAAACAGGTAATTTTAACGATGATATATTGTGATATTGTAATTTTTAATATATATTGACGAGACTTTATTCATATAAACTAATTTTACAACGACAAAGAGAAAATACAGAATAATATATACACACAATATTATAAAATTCGTTTCAAATGGCAAATGGATAAGAAAAAGAAAAGAAATTATGTTACAATTCTAAAATTATTACATAGTTTTCAGAAAAAATAATCTGATCTAAAAAGATTGAATTAAATAAGTTATTGAAATTTATCTATCTACATCTGATTGCTTTCAACATAAATCAAATAATGCAGTTACATAAATCAGATAATACAGTTTCCCACAGATATTACGTCTGATTGGTTGATATTAGAAAACAGATAATACATTTTACTAGCACGCCAAAACCACAAAAATGCAGAAAAGACTGTATTAACAGATAATGCTATGTTATCTTGAGATAAAACATCATTACCATATAGATTGCATAGAGACCTATGTATAAAATATTTAAAAGTACTTATCAGGAGGTAATGAGGAAACCTGATAATACATGTCTGATAATGTGCGCCAAAACCACAAAAATTCAGATAAGATAGCATTACCTGAGATAATGCTATTTTATCTCATTTTTGTGGCTTTGGCGTGCCATACAGCTTGACTAATGATGAAGCAATCTCAAGTAATTTTAGGACAGACCCTTCGGTGTTTGATAATGGTGCTTTAATCCAAAATATCAGCCTCCAAGAAGTCCATGAACAAGGGGGTTGGGTGGGGGAGCTTCGTCTAATAATCGACAGGGTCAGCTGTTGCATAATGAGAGAAACATTATAGGTGGCGCTAACGAAACAAGACCGGATATTTATAATCTGTTGATACAGAATCAATTACTAATGCAAAATATGCTTCAAAAACAAATGACAGGTGAAAACAGAGTTGTTAGCAATCGTGAAAGAACTGTTACAGCACCTTCTGAAACTGTCACCATCAAGAAAAAGAAAGAAGATGAAAATTTGAACTTTGTTGTCGACTCCGATGCCGATCATGAACTAAAATTGGACGAATTATTCGGCAGGTCTAATGACAACATTCACGCAATATCAGATTCAGACAGTGACAACAACAATTATTCTGACATATCAGAAAACGAGTTTGAAGTCGGAAGTGACGACGAAGACAAATACAATGATAAACACAATGATGATCAAGATACAATTGACAATACAGATATTCTGGAATTGATGAAAGATTTCATAGATTCAGAGGAAAAAAGTGGTCCAAAAATCATTGACACTTTGGCAGACATAGTAAATCAGAGTCTCAGACAAAAGTACAATGAAATGAAAGCAAAGGAATTGTCAAGAAAACCTGTTAATGTCAGCAGCTTAAAGGTACCAAGAGTCAATCCTGGAGTATGGAAACAAATTAGCCGTCAAAATAAAGATGCTGACGTTAAAATGCAACGCATTCAAAACCTACTTGGGAAAGCCTTTTGTCCTCTACATTATATGCTGGACATGTTTTTAGACGCTACTAATAAACAAGAAGGGTTGTCTAAAGCAAAAGTTAAGGAAGGTGCTAATTTGTGCAGAGACACATTTCAACTGTTGCAAGTTACGTTCAAAGATATTTTAAAGACGTAGATCTTTCTTAAAACCAGACATAAAGGACAAATTGGATGCTGAATTTAACATGGGTAACCGCATCGGCAAAAAGTATGGAACAGGTTTTCCCAAAGGATTTGGGAAAGTAGTTAAACGACATTCAGGAACATTCAAAAGAGACAAAACTAAAAAAATTAACCAACCAAGCGTTCATACCAGACGAGATAAGAAGGCCGATAGTGAAGACTCTTTTTTAGACAAAGGCCAACGTTACAAGTCAAAGTTCAAGAAAAGACAACCGACAGATCAATAAAATTGCTTACTCCTGATATATAAATGTAAGTACGGATCTAAATACTTTCAAAGACAACATTGTTATGAGTGAACTTTTGAATAAGCCAGAAACTTTTGTTGGTGGACAAATTTCAAAATTTGCAAAAAATTGGGAATTACTAATCTCAGATAGATGGATCTTGGAGGTTGTCAATGGGTACCGTATTGAGTTTGAGGACTTACCAGTACAAAAAGTATCCCAAAACAAATTCAATTAAACACGGAAGAAAAGGAAATAATACAATGTGAAATAAACAAGTTTTAACAAAAATACATCATTGAGGCAATTAGTGAGTCAAACAATCAATACATTTCAAACGTATTCACCAAGCCCAAAAAGATGGATCTTATAGAATAATTTTAAATTTAAAACAACTCAACAATGAAATTGAGCATCATCCTTTCAAAATGGAAACTTTTAAAACTGCTTCAACATCTGTATCTAAAAATTGTCGAAAATACCATTTTTGGCGCCAAATTTACAAAGATAAATAGGGAAAATCCTAAATTTGAGAACGAAATTTCTAGTTTTTGTGACGTTTTTATATGTCAAAATATACGAATAAGAACTAAAAACTAATATAACGTAGATATCATCTTTAGGACTCCATAGATACATAGAAAAGCATAGGTCACCGTCCTTGTTTTGGAATTACAGCTCGCCGAAGATGGCTTATACGCCTAAAAAGTTGTAAAATCGGTTTGACGTTGGTGACGCTATATATATTATATGCGCACTTATAACACATATGAATGTAAATATTTTTTGCTTTTATTTCCATTAATAAAAGTTTTGATGGTATATTCAAAGCACTTTTGCCATGTGGGGGCGGGGGGTCCGGATGCCCAGTTGGGAAGATTTTAAGCTCGGGAATTCGGGCTTTTATAATTCAAGGCCCGGTAAATGAATGCACCAGGGATCGGGATTTCATCTGTTTCATCAAGTTCCTTTTCTATTTCGGGATTTCGGGATTAAGAAAAAAAATGAAGTCGGGATTCCGTGATGAGACTCCCTCCACCCCACCCTCTCCACCAGTGTCTATGAAAAATAATTGAATTTGAGTATACAATGTATCGATTCATTGAAGAATTTCGCGCCAATACAAAAAAAAAGAACATCAAAAGCAGACACGAGAGAAAAGGATAGGAAAAATTGAGTATGACTATAGCCGTTATCGATTTGCAAGAACCAATGAGACGTATATACAAAGTCCAAAATTATTGATTTTGTAATTTTTTAAAAAAATCATCCATTGTATACTTCCCTTCTCGTCTGTGTCTTGAAATGCAACCTAGGTTACTAATGCGAAAGAAAATGTAGTAGTGTCGATCTATATATTCGGTATTGTACAACACCGCATCATAAAAGTTAATGAAAATGTGAAGTTTTCAGCCCTTTAATTAAAAAAAAATTTCCTTATAATGCTGCGTTGGCAATGAATAAAAGCAACGCATGGTTTACAACTTCAAGTGTATATAATTTAGGCCATACGCATATTAAAACCGCACGCGTACAGTCCGGGTCATATGCATAAACTCGTACGATTTAACCGCAAGCGTACTGTCGGATAAAACGCGTACTGTCCAACCGTATGCGGATGTACATGCTCACACTGTCTGGAACGTGCCAGCCTATTTCGGTATGGTGACCGTATGGGTATATATCTCAAGAAGTTCCTTTAATTTCAAATATATTTAAATGAAATATATGAAAGCAAAAAATAAAAAATGAGAAAAAAATCTCCAACGATATATTTTAGAATATTGTTTAGGAAAACAAATAAGGAAAAAGACATATACTTTCAAATTATTTGCAACTTCATTGGCTGACTTTGAATTCACGGTTGATAGAAATTGAACTTGGTATCTTGTAATCCCTTTTGGGATTCGAAACCAGAGATGTTTTTTTATATATTGCCTGCATCTGAATCCCTTGAAGTAAAATATGTCCTTCTTTGATTCCACAATCGCCGATTTTGTACGATTCCCACTTCAACCGTTATTTTACCGGGACCGAGGTAGAGGTACCTGAAAAATTTCCTGAATAGAACAATAGTAGAACACGTTACCCTAGACCACTTTTGGCGAGGAGCCCCATAGTGCATTCTTTGTAAAATATTTTCATTTTCCCCTAATTTTCCCTAAAATATGCAAATTAGTTCAGGAGGGAATTTTTGTGCTTATATAGAGGGCGCTGCAATCGTTATTGACGAGGTGGTAAGTGTGTCATTGACCTTTGGCCTGGTCCCCTAGGTGTTGTCATTTATTTCGCCTACTGGTCCCGTCTTTATCCCAGCTTTGGCCTTGCTTTTACCCTAACCCTAATCTATTTTTTACTACACCTTAATCATTGTCTCTAGAACCTTTTTGTTATAGTATTGACCTTTGACCTTTGACCTCGTCCTGAGTGCCTCGCCTTTGGCTTTGACTTCACTAGTCCATAGTGTTGTCACTGGCCTCACCCTGCCTCTATCCAAGGTACTTTCCTAGATCTCGCCTTCTACTTTGTCTTCTACTTTGGTCTCGCCCTACAACTATCCAAGGTACTTTCCTATGTCTCGCCTTCTACTTTAGCTTCTACTTTGGTTTTGCCTACTGGTCTCGTCTTTATCCTAACCCTAACCCTAACACTAACCCTAACCCTAACTTTTCTGTTGTTAGATCGGTAATGTTGTCTT
>MJUU01049256.1:30565-42852 GCA_002080025.1 Modiolus philippinarum
AAAAAGGCGGGAAAATTCAACATTGTCCAATTTCAATGAAATTTGATTTCCAAGTAGATATTGATGTTGTGACTTCAAAACCGATGTTGAAAATTGTTTGTTGACTGCCATTTACAAAATGACGTCTCAGCTTCAAAACTGGTTTGAAAGTGGTCCTTAGCAAGAACGTTTTTTGTCAAAACAGCCCAACAAAGAAATATAGTAAAACATGATCAGACTTTAAAACAGTTCAAAATATTGGAGGTGCTTGAGCTACGAAAGTTTGAGAAACTAAAGATCAACTGTATAACTTGCAATGTTACCTTGATTGTGGCAATTGAAAGCCAGGTGAGTGATACAGGCTCCTGGGAGCCTCTGGTTTTGAATGCTGAAAGCCATCCAACATGGAATAGACAGACTGACTTGCGTGATATATTTTTAAAGTAAACTGTCAAAGGAGAGAAGAGGTTTGCGCGTGTTCAACCATAGGTTCCAGTATTATGTTAGACAATAAATGACTAACCATTTGATTTTTAGGGGCTGGGAGGGAACATCTGATTCTGGATATTTTTTAAATGCAATCTTTGAGCCTGACTATCTTTTTTCTCACTGGAAGCAATCCTTCCTTTTTTCGGTCATCATTTTGCCCCATATATGTCAACCTGCTTGTGTTTTCATCTTTCCTATATCCTGATAAATTTTTTCAATAAATTTCCGATTCTGGATTTCTTCCGCATTCCTTTCCATCCCATATGTCCATAAAAATCAACAACAATCCAATAGTCTCCCTATGGGGACGACCATTTGATTTTCAGGGGGGATTGGGGCTTGAGCGATTTTGTAAATGAAAAATTCATTCTTTGTTCCGGTGAAAATAAATATTCTATTCCTACTAGTCATGAAAATAAATAATTTAATTTTGATTTGAAGCAAAAACAAGAGGCTCTCAAGAGCATGTATCGCTCATCTGGACCATTGCCAATACACAAATTCAAATAAACTTCTTTGTTAAAGGGACTCATTTCTAAACTATGTAAACAAACATTTATGTTATATAATCCAACTTTTATCAAATATTTTCCGTATTACCTGCCATCTTGGATAAGGGATGGATCTTCAGGACAAAATTTTAAAAAAAAATAACTGTTGTGCCAAAGCTTATTTCCAACTGGCCAAATGGTTTTAAAGAAGATCTTTGAATGTGCTCCAGTTTCCCATTGGTAGCCAATTTGCATAAGGTGCAGAACTGAATGACATCTGTTTTGAAGGGGACCATCTAAGATACAATATGATTAAAATTTATTCTAAATAGCCCAGTTGTTTCAGATAAAACATTCTTTGTATGCTCTTTCCATAGGATCGAGTAATAAATTTAGTCCCCCCGCAGATGGCCATGTTGGATGACAGATACGCACCAAAGTCACAATACTTAGCACCTCAATCATAAGCATCATTCAATCCAAGTTCTGTTCAAATCCATTTAGTGGTTCTGAAGGACAATTTCATCAACTGCTCACTTAAATATTTTACGAAAGAATACGAACATGAGACCATAACACATATGTTAACTCCAACTGCAACAATTTAATAAGCTGTATGGCAATTTCGGAAATTAATTCCTCATCAGCAGCACTAGAACCAAAACAAATGAAATCCTTGGAAAAAAAAACACTTGGAAAAAATAAATGGTTTTAATGAGGTGATAGCAGGGAATTTCTCTAAAGCTTAAAACAGAAAAGTTAACCAAAGAAGATTTGAAAACAGAATTTAAAGGGAAATAACCTATCAACTATACGGCATTTTAAAAAATGGGAAAAAACGGTCAATTACTCCTACACAGGCGTTTGGATTTTCTTCAAAATTTCAGAGTATGTAGATCTTGATATGCTGAACATTTTTTTTCAATTTTCACTTCACCTCTATCTGTTACAGTTTTTGAAATAAAAAACTAGAGGCTTACATGAGTCTGTATCGCTCACCTGGTGACTGGTTTTTATTCATTGTCATGAAGAGACCACCCATTCATAACCAAACTTGGTTCCAATTGGCTCAGTAGGTTCAAAGAAGACATTTGAATGGATTTCCCATAAGGTCCCTATATTAAACTATGTTCCACGCTGGCGGCCATCTTGGATGAGGTACGAACGTCAAAATCACAAACTTTGAAGGGGACAAGCCAAGAACTATTGTGACCAATTTTGGTTGAATTTGGCTTGGTAGTTTCAGACCAGAAAATCTTTGGATGCATTTCCCATAGGGTCCACTTTAAAGCAGACCAGCCAAGGCCAATGTATCCAAGTTTGGTTCGTATTGGCTAATAGTGGTTTCAGGAGAAAAGATCTTTAAATGTATTTCCCATAAGGTCCCTATGTTAAACTATGTTCCCCGCTGGCGGCCATCTTGGATGAGGTACAACCACAAAAATCATAATCTTTAAAGGGACCGCCTGAGGACTATTCTGACAAAATTTGGTCCACATTGTTTCAGTGGTTTCAGAGGAGAAGATCTTTGAATGCATTTCCCATAGGGGCCTATGTTAAACTATGTTCGCTAGTGGCGGCCATCTTGGATGAGATGCTAATCTGCTGGACATATGTAGAAAATGTAGTCCTGGAAAAGCTCAACACTTTTGTAATTTAAATTTATCCTCCATCTCAAACAGCTTTTTAAATAAAAGTAAAAATGTTAAAAAATCATGAAAATTCAAAAAGGGACCATAACTCCTGTGTGGGTCGTCAGATTTTCTTCAAAATTGCAGGAAATGTGGATCTTACTATGCTGACCATTTTTGTAATTCAAACTTCACTTCTATCTTCTACCATTTTCAATATATAAGACTAAAAGTAACAAAAAAAGGAAATTTTACGGAAAAGGGGCAATAACTCCAAGATGGGTTATCGGATATTCTTCAAAATTGCGGGGCGGGTAGATCTTGTCATGCTGATCATTTTTTAGCTCATCAGATTTTTGATATCTGTAAAGGTTTTCGAGTAGTTTGCAGAAAAACGCAATATACCCCTATGTTCTATTTTTAGTAACAGAGGCCATGTTGTTTGGTCTACGGACATAAAAATCACAAACTTGAAAGAGCATACCCTGGTGATGATTCAGGCCAAGTTTGGTTAGTATTGGCCCACCTGCTTCAGAGGAGAAGATTTTTGAATAAAAGTTAACGGACGGAGGCAGAGTGATGGTAAAAGCTCACATGGCCTTTGGCCAGATGAGCTAATAAAAATTGCATTAAATTTGAAAAAAAATTATAGAAAAGGGCCTGAACTCTGAGATGGATTTTCAGATTTTGTTTTCAAAATTGCAGGGCAGATAGACCTTGGCATTCTGAACAATTTTATGTGGTCAGATTTTTTATATCTGCAACGGTTTTTGAGTAATTTGACAAAATCTGCAATTTACCCATACGTTCTATTTTTAGCAGTGGCAGCCATGTTGTTTGACAGGCTGACTAATCGAACACAATTTTGAGAAGCCATACCCTGGTAATGATTCAAGTCAAGTTTGCTTACATTTGGCCCAGCGGTTTCAGAGGAGAAGATTTTTGAAATTGTTGATGGATGGACGCCGGATGCCGGACGAAAAGTGATGGCAAAAGCTCACATGGTATTTTAGGCCAGGTGAGCTAAAAACTTTGTTTTGAATGCAAATAAATAACTTGATGTGCCCCCTGAAAATCAAATGGTTGTTCCTTCACATTCTTCAGAAATAATACATTGACCTGTAGGGCAGATGTTGCAAAGTCTACCATCCTAGACAAACTGCTGTCATGTTTTGTTCTGATTAGTCCAGTTCTTTCAGAGAAGGTATATGAATGCATTTCCCGGGATGGGTATTATGTTACATGCATATATTGCAGCTTACTGATAGCAATCTTGGACCATGTGATGACCTGTCCAAAACATTTTTGGGGTTGTCGGACAATTCAAAGAGAATTTTGGGACTACTTTCCAAGAAGTTTAAATCTGTTTTCTTATAGGTCCAGGGGTTTTTTTTATATGAAATGAGAACCTGAGGACATAGTAAGTTTTTAAATGTTACCATCAAATGATCTAGTGTAAAGCCATGTTGATTCTTGGCCGAGAAAGAGTGCCAATCTCGTCCTTGCTATAGCCATGTAGGCCAAAACTATATTGCCTTTTTCTTTCACCATTCGGGACATTTCTCATAAACTGTAAATGCTACCTCAAATTATTTCTCGGCCATCAGATGCACAACTTTATTACATATCAAATGAAATTTGTGCTCATTATAAACAAAAGGTTGACCTCTGGTGTGTCCAAGGATACAATCACTCGTTAATTTTACCAGGGACTTTGTAATGTATAGTCCATGATTTTACACACCATGTATTTTCAACTAGGTACATACTGAACCAATGAAGAGCATCATGGCACAGTTCCTGTTTTTTGTTTAGACTGCAGCTTGGGAACCAGTCTCTCCAGTAGTAGCCGAGAAAAATGTGACAAAAGGAGCATACAAATGAATGGACAGAAAAGGCAAAAATACATGGTGAATAGCTCTCTATTGAATTGGGTGTAAAAAACAATTTCTCTAATTTCTGCCCTGTTTTCACATTTCCTGAACAGTGGGAGAAATGTGTTTCTCCTCTCTAGAGAGAATGTTGTTCTCGGTGAGTGATTGCATGAAATTTAATTATGACTTCAAATATGTTTGTCATTTTCCGACTTACCATTGTGACGTCATGAAAAAAGGCGACCATGCCTAATGACGTCACACTCTAAGAACACATTTATTTCGGATCATCAGAAAAGGGGGAGTTATGTTTTTGTCCAAAATCTCCTTGAAATTATTAAAGAAATAAAATCCACAACCGAATCTCTTGAGAAACGACATTTCTACGAGGTTTTTTTGTCATCATGTATGCAATTAGCAAAATAGATATTTCAGAAAACTTCTCCAACTTAGATATTTAGTTGTATTTTTTTACCAATAGTAACAATAAATAACATAGGTAATCAACGATTACAAAGTTCGCCTTGTTATGGCACATTGTCGCAGCAACCAAATTTTGTCTGGATGCTGACATACTATCGAAATTGCATGCATATGCAAGGTTACTTGAACCAACAAGCTATGAACTCGGATGTATACATTATTGTAAGTCATTCATGTGTAAAATGTAGGTTTAAGTGACCTAATTTTGTCTGAATGCTGAGGTACAATCACAGATGCATGCACATGCAAAATGCAAGATGATCCTACCATGTACAGTCCCTGACATGAACTTGAATGTAAGTCAGTCAAGCAGAAAATGTAGGTCAAAGTGACCTAATTTTGCCTGGATGCTGACGTACCATCAGAGATGCATGCATGTGCAAGGTTAGATTATCCTCCCATGTACAGTGACCGAGATCTGAACTGGGACGTAAACTTGAATGTAAGTCACTGAAGCGGAAAATGTAGGTCAAAGTGACCTAATTTTGCCTGGATGCTGACCTACCATCAGAGATGCATGCACATGCACAGTTAGATGATCATACTATATATAGTTACTGAGATATGAACTTGGATGTAAATCTAAATGCAAGCCACTCAAGTGGAAAATATAGGTCAGAGAGACCTAATTTTCTTTGAGGCTGTGAGATAGCCCAAGATGCACCTGCATGCAAAGTTTGAGGACCCTACCCTGCATAGTTACCAAGATATATACCCAAATGGGGACGCCAACGCCTGGGGTACTCCAATAGTCCCCCTCAACTTCGTTGAGGTGAACTAATAACAAAAACAAATTCATAGTAATCATGCAAAAATCTCATTTATTTTGTGGCATGTCTAATACTTGTATTGGAACCGTCATGACATGCTGTGGTGATAACATTTGTTCAATTACTCCCCCTTGATCATGCAAAGCTGTAATATTAACAGTTTGAAGTGTTGCAACATCAGGAGCAGTGCCTAAAGATGATGGCACCATGAACTGAGCACTAACTGGATTACCTAACGAGTCCACAAGTTCAATAACTTGTGGCACTGGACCGGTTTCTATGTGATTACTATTTGGAGAGAGTACTCCAATATTAGGAGGTGCCACTACATGTATTGTTTGAACATTTTCATTCTCATGTCTATTTAGTTGTTCAACATGCACCTCAGGCAAAATCTGGCTTCCGCCATATGTATGCACAATTTGTCCATCTGGTAGGCGTACCATTGGAAGTGAAATATTTTGTACAAGTTGAATATTTGGTGCCTGAAAAATTGGCTGTTGTTGTGGTGGAACATGAAGTTGAGTCAATCTACTTGGTTCATTTGATCTTATAACAGTATTACGCTCATCATGATCTACAAAACTATTTTGAATATCTGCTTCGTGTGAGATCACAGGATGAGACCTTGACACAGTCTCTGACCTTGACATTTCAGATTTCTTCTTTTTGTTATAAATATATACTTGTGAGGAGGATTCCCTACGTCTGACTATTTTTGGACCACTTGTTGCTGCTTTTGGAACACCTTTACCCTCTGAATTATCTATGCCAAGCAATTCTTGTTGTGACCTTGAAAAATCATGGATAGGTCGTTCTGATATTCCAATACCTTCACTTACACTGCGACTTTTTTTATTGTTTGAGTGTTCTGTGTAAACTTTTTTCAAAGAAAGTCTTTCATGGCTAACACTACTTTTTGATACTGATGGAATATCAAATGAGCGTCGTTTGTTTGATGAAGTGTTTAACTTGGATGCTGAATCAAAATTTAATTGCCTCCTATGATGCTGCCTAGAAACACTTTCTTTTGCAATGTCCTGAATTTGATGTTGACTGTGAAGACCTTGTGAAATGTCACTATCTGGAGTTTGTTGTTCATAACTGGTTTCATCTTCATAGCCATAAAAATGTCTCGAAGTGTGCCGCATTGGCATCTGCTCTTCTTCGAGTGAAGAAAACTGTATGGCCCCTGAATGCTCGATGCTTGATTTTCCTTGTTGCTCCTTTCCAACATCAGTTTCTTGATATCTTGTTTGATTAATTACAGGTTTCTGAAGTTTCAAAACTGTCATGGCAGTTGAAAGTTTTAAATTGTTATTTGATAGTTCTTCATGAAGTCTAAGATGACTCTTTAATGAATCTTTTCGAACAAACGATTCGTTGCATTGATCACACTCATACAAACGCTGAAATTTGCTGTAAACTAACTTGTCATTTTTACTGTGTTTTTTATCACTTTTTTCGACTTTTGTCTTTTTGTGACTTACACTAGTGCTACTGTTTTTTCTAGGTTTATTTTCATAAAAATGCTCACTGTGTTTTCGTCTTATGTGAGTTTCTAAACTTGTTGAATGACTTGTAAAAAAGCTGCAATGACTACATTCGTAATACTCTTTTTTATGCGTCTCAACATGCCTTTTCAAACTTTCCAAATTATCGCAAACGAAAAAGCATATCTTGCAAATGTTATCTTGTGTATCTAAAGTCTCATGGCTTCTGGCATGATCCCTCATGCAACGTTTTGATGATGTTTTATAATCACAATCTGGACATTTTAGCTGTCGTTCTTCAGAGTGGTGTATTTTGATGTGACTGTGTAAATTACCTACAAAAAACAGAAGATTACATATTTAAATAAGAAGGTATGGACAACCATCTCTCCAGTAACCCTTAAGCTTGTATCTTGTGACATATATGATGTACCTGGGAATTAAGCAGAATGATGTAAACTAGACACTGAGCCTGAATCGCTCACCTGACAAAATGCTTACAGCAGGTGATTAACTTAATGTTTATCCCATAAGGTCCTATGTTTAAATATGTTTTGTGCTGACGGTCTTGTTTATTATCAGATCAAAACAAAATAAGCAATTTTAATAAAGGATCTTCCATTAACATCCTATGTTAGACCTAAGTTCTGCGCTGGAGGCCTTGTTTTTTATCAGATCAATACGAAATGAGCAATCTTTGTAAAGGACCTTCCATACAACATTCCTCTTAAGTTTGGTTGAATTTGTTTCAGTGGTTTCAGAGGAGAAGATGAAAATGTGAAAAGTTTACAGAAAACAGACGGATGATGGATGGACCACGGACGCCAAGTGATGGCAATAGCTCACACTGACCCTTTAGGTCAGGTGAGCTATAAAGGTCAGATAGGGGTAAAATAATTTGTCCCTGGCATGTCATAAATGACAACTGTGGATTAGCTGATTTTGGTGTGTTCAATACCTAAGCATGTCATCTTCGCCAGCCAAGGGTTACTATCAGAGTATCCTCTCCTCTCCTTTACACCCTTGGCAGATCAAGCTGGATTTCTGAATCCTAAACTCCCCATATTTGTTTGGTTGCAGTTAAACTTAGCTGCATCCAATCAGAATGCTAAAATTCATATTTTCAATACATACTGTACTATAAAACTTAAATATTGTGTGCATTTATTTTTTTTATTTTGCAAAATTCCCACGATTTGTATTGTTTCTTTACTTTTGAGGGTTCATTTCCATGTATAAATTTGAGTGACACGCAACACTACACACATATATATATACTTTCGAGAGGGGGTATATTTCGGCATCGGTTTTCCAATGTTTGGATTCAAGTTGCACTGACGAGATGTGAAACATCGAAATGGGCCTACCTGCAACATCGAAAATGAAATGCAGTTTTGCGTGTCACTCAAATTGTTATGGTCAAATTCCTTAGTGGAAAGATGATTTCGATAATACATGTATTATATCCTTAAACTTTAACTCAGTTGGTCCTTGCCTTTAGACGATTATATATATATATATATATATATTTCTCCAATTTTTTACAATAAATCATACTGAAACTTTTACTTCAAAGGGAGATAATTTGAAAATTGTGTCTCCAAAAATGTGCCAAGGGTGAAGAGGAGAGGAGCAGATAGTAACCCTTGCTAACAAAGATGAAGCATTGTGTATTTGGTAAGATTCTTTAAAAGAGGTCTAACAAATGCTGATAACTTCAATGCTATAGGATTTCTTTGTGTTAACATTACATACACTAGTCATCTTAGGTAATTTTGAGGTCTTAAAACTAAGAGCTTGGCTACCCAAGATGTCCTTCTATTGTATTCATGTTAATGGTGAATGAAAGGATATGGCGTAAATGCACGTGAGACAAAGTCTCTACAGATACATGGTAAAAACAAGCAAAGGAACAATGCTTTTATTGTTGTTCTTCATCTTGTTCGTCATCTTCATCATGTTAAGACAATGAACTATCATTGTCTGTATAATATCAAGTTCAATATGAACTTGTATGTAATCTCAAAAGTATAGAGATTTAATTTATCTAAGTTCAGTTCCCTGCAAAATCAGAAAAATCTTAGTGTATTTGTTGTAAACTGCTGGAAGCTTTATGGTGACCACCTTTTGTACCAAATTGCATTTTTAGATTTTGAAAATATTTCATGGCATACCATGGTCTTGTTGATATTTACTCCAATGAGAAACTTTGGTCGGTTATCTCCCTTTATCATGTTAGAAATTTATGGTAAAAGTGGAGATAATTTTATTTTCAATATCTACAGAGGCTATTTATATGCTAATTAAAATCATCTCCACTTTATATATAGAAACATTCTGTAAAGTTTCAAAGATCTGGGTTGAAAACTGTAGGAGGAGTTGATTTCACAAAATAGGTACCCTCTGTTAAAAATGTTGATAAAAAATTCCTAATTTCCTAAGTCCGGAAAAGTAGGAAAAAAATTCCGAAATAATTCCATAAAGTCAGGTGCACATCTTCAATATATATAGAAACATTCTGTAAAGTTTCAAAGATCTAGATTGTAAACTGTAGCAGGAGCTGATTAAAATAGGTACCTTATTTTCCCCGCCAACCCACCCGACATTCACCATACTTTAACCCGGATTTGCACTACGTGCAACCCGGCCAAAAATTTGGTGCAATGAAAAACTGTGAAAATATTTCTTACAAAAATGAAACTCATCTAAATTTTATTTATCAAACTTCATTTGATAGAGTTATCTACCTTACTTACCTTGTGTAGCACACTTAACCTCTCTCTTATCTTAACAGAGTTAGCTACCTTTACTTGTATTGTGTAGCACACTTTTCTGGCCTGTGTGTGCCCGTAAATGTCTTCGTAAATCTGATTTCTTAATTGTCTCCCTTTACCTTCATTTGATGGAGTTATCTACCTTTACTTACCTTGTGTAGCACACTTAACATCACACTTATCACATTGGAAAGGTTTCTCCCCTGTGTGTGTCCGTAAATGCCTCCGTAAATCTGATTTTATCATAAACTTGGATGAACAGTATGGACAGGGAAACGGACGATCTCCTGTATGTGTACGCAGGTGAACAGTCAGCTGACTAGATGTCCGGCATTTATAATTACACAACTGACATCTGAAATCAAGAAATTTTAGAAATACAGTGGCTTGAACTGCAATAACTGGAACACCATGGATATCTCAAACCCATTTTGTGGTCCCTTTTTAAATGTAGTTCGACCTCAATATCTCGAACACCCCTTTGGCTCGAACTGTTTTCATTGGTCAATTGGGTGTTCAAGCCATCAAGATTAGACTACATAATTATTGATATCAAATACAGCTGTCAACCGCAAACAAGGGGCTCAGCCTTGAACTTCAAATGTATAACAACTTCTGCAGATGTTTTACATGTGGTTCCAAAGTGATCCATTACAAAATCTTAAGTGACTGGTTAACAGATCTGCTCTTTTGGATTGTTCTTTTTCAAAAGATCTGAAATCTGCTTTTCTCGTGATTAAAATTTTTCATTACTACTAAACTGAGGAGAAACCTAATGTGGCCACTAGATCATGAAATTGAGGTCAAAGACAAATGTCATCTGTCAGACTGACATGTACTACCCAAGTCCAACCTATGTACCAAATATTATAAACCTACCACTTCTAGTTATTGAGAAATGGACTTAAGCAGAGAAACTTAACGTGGCCACTAGACTGTGAAATTGAGGTCAAGGACAAAAAGTCACCTACCAGACTGACATGTACTACCCAAGACCAACCTACATACCAAATATTATCAACCTACCACTTCTAATTATTGAGAAATGGACTTGAGCAGAGAAACTTAACATGGCCACTAGACCGTGAAATTGAGGTCAAGGACGAAAGTCACCTACCAGACTGACATGTACTACCCAAGACCAACCTACATACCAAATATTATCAACCTACAACTTCTAGTAATTGAGAAATGGACTTAAGCAGAAAAACTGAATGTGGCTACTAGACCCTGAAATTGAGGTCGACAATAGTCACCTGCCAGACTGACATGTACTACCCAAGACCAACCTGCATACCAAACAGTATAAGCCTACCACTTCTAGTTATTGAGAAATGGACTTAAGCAGAAAAACTTAACGTGGCCACTAGACCATGAAATTGAGGTCAAGGACAAGTCACCTGCCAGACTGACATGTACTACCCATGACCAACCTACATACCAAATATTATCGACCTACCACTTCTAGTTATTGAGAAATGGACTTAAGCAGAAAAACTTAACGTGGTCACCAGACCGTAAGATTGAGGTCAAGGTCACATGACGTTATGTCCGTCATGTAGCACTTGATTAGTACTACCACTGGACCAAATATGATGTTCCTACATCAAAGGGTTTTCAAAATATCCTGTATTTAGTAAAAGTTAACGTCATCGCCATCGTCATCATAATTTGCACGCTTATGTCTCCTTTTCCGCGACTTTTGTCGCGGGGGAGACAAAAATCAAAGTATCGGCAAACAGGAAGTAGAAGTCCGACAAACTTGGTAATCGCTTACAGGATACACCTCATCATTTCCAAGCTTCAGACCAAATTTCAAATAATTCCCACTTATACAAGCCAAGAAATCTTTGAAGAAAATTTCGTTCAGAGAAAAAAATCAAAGTATCGGCAAACAGGAAGTGGATACCAGAAAAACTTGAAAATTGCTTACACGATACAAGTCATCATTTCCAAGCTCCAGACCAAATTTCAATCATTCCCTAGTGTAGAAGCCAAGAAATCTGTGACGAAAAATTTGTTAAAGTAAAATAAACAGCTGCGCCAAGAGCGCATGATATGCCCGTCCCCACTTTAAAGCAAACTGATTAAATGATTCTTGAAATTAAAAACTCCATATGAACAAACATAACAAGGGACTTCTGATATGTATAAATTATTTCATCTTATGTTAAACAGTCAAAAATGTATATTGGTTTAGGGGTAGTAATGTCTTAAAATAAAAGAATATTATTAATGTGTAGACAGAAATTGCAATTTCATACTTTTTTTAAATAATCAAAGTCCCATAACTCTGGAACGAA
>MJUU01049256.1:43347-71414 GCA_002080025.1 Modiolus philippinarum
TCAAAGACGGGCGTATAAAAATCAAAGTATCGGCAAACAGGAAGTGGAAGTCCGACAAACTTGAAAATTGCTTAGACAATACAACTCATCATTTCCAAGCTTCAGACCAAATTTCAAATCATTCCCACTTATACAAGCCAAGAAATCTTTGATGAAAAAAATTGTTGACAGACGGACAGATGGACGGACAGACAAATTGAAACTATAGGGCACCCGCATCTCGATGCTGGGCCCTAATAATGCTAAAATGCATAAAACCAAACGAAATCCAAATAAACAGTAATATCAAATATAGCTAAGGACAAAACTACTACAAAAGTACATATTCACGACTTCAAGTGTTTAAGGATGCATATATGTGTTTTGTTTTGTTTACTTACATGTGAGGTTTCTGATCTGTGTGTATTATAGCATGTTTCTTCAGAGTACTTGCATCAACTGCTCTGTATTCACCTGGAAAGAAAACTTCATCTTGATATAAAATACACCAGAATTGTGATCAGTTTTCTCCTAGAAAGTTATGTTTGCCAAATGTGATCATGAGTTATTTTCAGAGTGGGTTCTGTATGTAAGGCAATTCATCTGTAAAGTTGAGAAATTGAACAATTGCAATAGGTGGGTCTACCCATATTATGATAAACCCACCTATTGCAATTGTTCAATTTCTCAGCTTTACCCATAAAGTCAAAGGTTATCCACAGTAATGTACCAAGTTTATATAAGCCTATATATATTAACTCATTGTTAAAAAAAACTTTTAAATTTGTTTTGGCAACAGTTCGGAATTCTTACTTCAACATTAAGGAAGGGTTGTAGTGTATTTTAAGGTTTTAGGATGTAAATCTGGATTTTCATGGTAGCAAATACTGTATACATATTAATTTTTGTGGTTGCTAATTTTCGTGTTGTGAACTGGAATATATTCATGGGTATCAATTTTCGCATTTTTTTTAAACAACTAAAAAATACTGTCTGATTGCTTCTGAAATATTCGCAGATACTAATTTTCACTTTTCTTTGTCAACCATGAAAGTTGCAAGAATAACTACGTTTACAGTACTGTTAATAAAACTTTGATGAAATTTAACAAAGTAAACTCACTTTGGGACAGAAAATTATAAATTTATTTCGATGAACAAAACTGTGAATGTGAAAATGAACTCCACTGGACGCTGTCCTTTACACATATATATGGGCCTCATTTTGTTTGCCTCTTTTTTTTTGCAAAACTAATGGGATTTCAGTTTTACTTTTGTTTTGATGCCTGAAAAAAATCTTCTCCTGAACCAGAAAGACATTGATTAACATAAATGTTACCTTTTCTGTAAAAGGGCCCATAAAGACCTCATGTTTTTGTCAGAATATTTTTTTATTATAGTTGGGTCAGAATAAAACATAGATAATCAACGATTACAAAGTTCGCCTCATTATGGCACATTGTCGTAGCAACCTAATTTTGCCTGGATGCAAACAACATAGCTCGCCGGGGATTAGAGTGACCTCAATGCACAATAAATTTGAAAGTCATAGAATGGTACCACCAGAAAGTACTAATCACAAGAAAGTAACATACCAAATATGAACACCCTACCACTAAACAGCAAGGTTTAAGTTTTTTAAAAACTGCCCTTAGGGCAAGGTCAAGGTCAAAATGTCTACAAATATGGTACTATCAGAAGCTCTCATCACAACAAAGTCACATACCAAGTTATATGAACACCCTACCACTTAACAACTTAATTCTAGAGTTTAAAAAATTGCCCTCAGGGCAAGATCAAGGTCAAAATGTCTACAAATATGGTACCACTAGAAAGCTCTCATCATAAGGAAGTTAAATATCAAATAAAAACAACCTACCACTAAAAGCCTAACTTCTAGATGCAAGGTAAAAGCTTTTTTTTCAAATTGCCCCAAGGGCAAGGGCAAGGTCAAAATGTCTGAAAATATGGCATCACTAGAAAGCTCTCACCATAAGGAAGTTATATACCAAATATGAACACCCTATCACTAAAAGCCTACCTTCTAGAAACAAAGTTAAAGTTTTTTTTTTAAATAAATTGCCCTCAGGGCAAGGTCAAGGTCAAAATGTCTACAAGTATGGTACCAGAAAAAGCTTTCATCATAAAGAAGTTACATACCAATTATGAACACCCTACCACTAAAAGCCTACCTTCTAGAGGCAAGGTTAAAGTTTTTTTAAAAATTGCCCTAAGGCCAAGGTCACGGTCAAAATGTCTACAAATATGGTACCACTAGAAAGCTCTCATCATGAGGAAGTTATATATCAAATATAAACAACCAACCACTAAAAGCCTACCTTCTAGACACAAGGTTAAAGTTTTTTTTAAAAATTACTCCAAGGGCAAGGTCAAGGTCAAATGTCTGAAAATATGGTACTGTTCCAGACCATACGCGTATTTGGACTGTACGCATAAAGTCCCGACCATACAAGTATTTTTTCAAAATACCCATACGGTCGGACAGTACGTGTATGGTCCGACTGTACGAGTACGGTCTGGCCATTTCAAAGTCCTGCGTGTTCTTGGATAATATATCATTAAATTAATATACCGTATACAATATAATTAAATGATTTAAGCTCTTATGTTTAGAAACAAATAAGATTTTCTAAAAATTGTTATTTTAAAGAAAATATAAGTGAAAATAAGAATTTACTTTACTGTAATTATGTTTTGGAGATGCCTTTATAAAATTGACTTATTAATTGAACGTTATTTGAGATAAGAGAATAAATAAAAACAAGTGTTTCGTAAAAAAATAAATGGAATGTTAATTGAAATAAAATATATGGTCTTAGGAAGAACAACATTTTCCCTATTACCCCAAAAGGGTGCAAATCCCAAAATCTCGTAAAGTATGGCTGAATAAATATAACAGCGGAAATTACAACGTTCCAAAAAGGAATACCCCCTGCCCACGAACAAAACTTCTCGATGTAAAAATGAGGTTTATGTATCACCTTTAAAATTTGTGTGAAATTGTGATTTTTTTTTTTATTTCATATATTTTCATTATATAATTTCATTTCAGTTATATTTGTAGTTTATTATTTTCATAAAGACCTATAGATACGGCTTTCAATGGTAGTTATTGCTATCATTTTTGACTGTAACTTACTTCTTTGTTTGAAGAACGAGTGTAGTGCCTGTCTTTTTCTCTGTACTCATACGTTCTAAATATACGCATTTGGTCCAGCTCGTAGCAGACCGTATACGTATACTCATACGGTCCGACCATACGCCTATGGTCGGACCATATGAGTATACGCATACAGTCCGGACCGTACGCATACGGTCCAAATATGCGTATGGTCTGGAACTTAACCACTAGAAAGCTCTCATCATAAGAAAGTTACATACCAAATATGAAGACCCTACCACTAAAAGCCTACCTTATAGAGGCAAGGTTAAAGTTTTTCAAAAATTGCCCTAAGGGCAAGGTCAAGGTCAAAATGTGTACAAGTATGGTACCAGAAGAAAGCTCTCATCATAAAGAAGTTACATACCAAATATGAACACCCTACCACTAAAAGCCTACCTTTAAGAGGCAAGGTTAAAGTTTTTAAAAAATTGCCCTCAGATCAAGGTCAATTGTCTACAAGTATGGTACTAGAAGAAAGCTCTCATCATAAGGAAGTTACATACCAAATATGAACACCCTACCACTAAAAGCCTACCTTGAAGAGGCAAGATTAAAGTTTTTTAAAAATTGCCCTAAGGGCAAGGTCAAGGTCAAAATGTCTACAATTATGGTACCAGAAGAAATCTCTCGTCACAAGGAAGTCACATACCAAATATCAACATCCTAGCTCTTCAGGTCTCCATTTCACAAGCCAGGTTAAAGTTTTGCTGACGCTGACCCCGATGACGCCGACGCCGCTGACACTGGGAGTATGACAATAGCTCTCCAGACATTCGTCCCGGCGAGCTAAAAATACATGCATATGCAAGGTTACATGAACTTACAATGTACAATTACTGAGATATGAACTCAGATGTATACATTAATGTAAGTCACTAAAGTGAACAAGAGTTGTCAGAAGACAACATAGCTCGCCGGGGATTCCAGTAACTTCAATGCACAATAAATTCGAAAGTAATAAAAAGCTTTCTTCACAAGAAAGTTACATATCAAATTTAAACACCCTATCACTAAACAACTTAATTCTAGAAGTAAATTTATAAGTTTTTAAAAAATTGCCCTCAGGGCAACGTCAAGGTCAAAATGTCTACAAATATGGTACCATTAGAAAGCTCTCATCAAAAGAATGTCACATACCAAATATGAACACCCTACCGCTAAGCAACTTAATTCTAGAAGTGAAGTTAAAGTTTTTAAAAAATTGCCTTCAGGGCAAGGTCAAGGTCAAAATGTCTACAAATATGGTACCTTTAGAAAGCTCTCCTCATAAGGAAGTTACATACCAAATATGAAATCCCTACCACTAAAAGCCTACCTTCTAGAGGCAAGGTTAAAGTTTTTTAAAAATTGCCCGAAGGGCAAGGTCAAGGTCAAAATGTCTACAAATATGGTCCCTTTAGAAAGCTCTCCTGATAAGGAAGTTACATACCAAATATGAACTCCCTACCACTAAAAGCCTTCCTTCTAGAGGCAAGGTTAAAGTTTTTTTTAAAAATTGCCCTAAGGGCAAGGTCAAGGTCAAAATGTCTACAAATATGGTACCTTTAGAAAGGTCTCATCATAAGAAAGTTACATACCCAATATGAACACCCTACCACTAAAAGCCTAACTTCTAGAAGCAAGGTTAAAGGTTTTTAAAAATTGCCCTAAGGGCAAGGTCAAGGTCAAAATGTCTACAAATATGGCACCACTAGGAAGCTCTCATCATAAGGAAGTTACATACCAAATATGAACACCCTACCACTAAAAGCCTACCTTCTAGAGGCAAGGTTAAAGTTTTTTAAAAATTGCCCTAAGGGCAAGGTCAAGGTCAAAATGTCTACAAGTATGGTACCAAAAGAAAGCTCTCATCACAAGGATGCCACATACCAAATATCAACATCCTAGTTCTTCAGGTCTCCATTCCATAAGCCAGGTTAAAGTTTTGCTGACGCCGACTCCAACGCCGACGCCGGGGTGATGACAATAGCTCTCCGGACATTCGTCCCAGCGAGCTAAAAATGTAGGTCAAAGTGACCTAATTTTGCTGGATGCTGATCTACCATCAGAGATGCATGCTCATGCAAGGTTAGATGATCCTACCATGTACAGTGGCTGAGATTTGAACTCGGACATAAACTTGAATGTAAGTCACTCAAGTGGAAAATGTAGGTTAAAGTGACCTAATTTTGCCTGGATGCTGATCTACCATCAGAGATACATTCTCATGCGAGGTTAAATGATCCTATCATGTACAATTACTGAGATCTGAACTCATGATGTAAACTTGAATGTAAGTCACTCAAGCGGAAAATACAAGTCAAAGTGACCTAATTTTGCCTGGATGCTGACCTACCATCATAGATGCACGCATGTGCAAGGTTAGATGATCCTACCATGTACACTGAATGAGATATGAACTCAGACATAAACTTGAATGTAAGTCACTCAAGCAGAAAATGTAGGTCAAAGTGACCTAATTTTGCCTGGATGCTGACCTACTATCGGAGATGAATGCATGTGCAAGGTTACATGATTCTACAATGTACAGTGACTGAGATCTGAACTCGGACGTTTACTTGAATGCAAGTCACTGATGCAGAAAATGTAGGTCAAAGTGATCTAATTTTGCCAGGATGCTGACCTACTATCAGAGATGAATGCATGATTCTACAATGTACAGTGACTGAGATCTGAACTCGGACGTTAACTTGAATGTAAGTCACTCAAGCGGAAAATGTAGGTCAAAGTGACCAAATTTTGCATGGATGCTGACCTTCCATCAGAGATGCATGCATATGCATAGTTAGATGATCCTACTATGTATAGTTACTGAGATAAGATCTTGGATGTAAATTTAAATGCAAGCCACTCAAGCGGAAAATATACGACTTATTTTCTTGGAGACTGTGAGTCAACCCAAGATGCACCTGCATGCAAAGTTTGATGACCCTACCCTACATAGTTACTAAGATATATACCAAAATGTGGACGTGGACGAAGACGTGGACGCCGAGGGTACTCCAATAGACCTCCTCAACTTTGTTGAGGCGAACTAAAAATTAAAACATAAAATCCTTCCTGTAGACATATTATTTTTGTGACCCTTGATGAGAATCTACTGGTTAAGAAACTGTTTTACACAAAAGTTACCCTCTATGGTTAAATGGCTGATAACCTTGTTTTTTGTCAGAATCTGCCTTTGATTAATCTGTGGGTCAGAATAAAAATAAACAGCAGTGCCAAGTCGCATGATACGCCCGTCGTCACTCTTCAAAGCTTTAAGTGATTTAGGTGAGGGTTTCTCAATTCAGAAGCACCTATAACTGCCTAATTAAGCTTGATATTTCTTAAAGAAATTAATCTGCAAAGTTTGAAGTGAGCTGATCAAAGTATTTATCAGTCAGAGCGTGACTTGTCAAAAATTGCCTTAAAATGACGAACAAAGTCACATAACTCTTGCAAGAAAAATAAAAAAAAATTGCACCAATAAGTATACAGATCATGAAGCTATCATATCCAATACCTCTACAAAGTTTGAAGTAAATTGGCCAAAGGGTTGCCAAGTTAGAGCCTGACATGTAAAAAAATGCCTTATAATTGATGAATAAAGTCCAATAACTCTTGCAAGAAAAATCGAAATTTCACGAAAAAGTATACAGATCATGTGGTCATCGTACTCAATACCTCTACAAAGTTTGAAGCAAATTGGCCTAAGGGTTGTCAAGTTAGAGCGCGACTTGTAAAAAATTGCCTTGAAATTGACGAATAAAGTCCCATAACTCCTGCAAGAAAAATCAAAATTTCCCGAAAAAGTATACAGATCGTGAGGCCATCATATCCAATACCTCTAAAAAGTTTGAAGTGAATTGGCCAAATGGTTGTCAAGTTAGAGCACGACATACGAAATGGATGGACAGACAGATGGACAGACAGACAGACGGACGGACAGAAGGACAGATGGTCAATCAGACATTGGTTTACCATAATACGTCCGTCATTAGACGGGCGTATAAAAACATTTTTTTGGGGGGGGATAACCCTTCATGAGAATGTACCAATTAACTTGATGTGGCCTTGTATTTTGTATAAATATTCAAATACTTACAAACATCACACTGAAAGGGACGTTCTCCCGTGTGTGCACGTATATGTAACCGTAGTTTGTCCAGACGACTAAATCTCTTCTCACACATCCCACAGGCAAACGGTTTTTCTCCTGTGTGTGTCCTTATGTGTCTTTTCAGATCCTTGTGGTATACTGAAGAAAACGTACAGTTCTTGTCAAAAGTACATGTATACCTCTTTGGTTTGTCTTTTGCAGGTTTACTGGCATTCATATTTTTCTTGGTTGATGAACCAGAACCTGGAAAATAGTCAAAACAATTAAAGAAGACCCTGATTTTTCCCTCTATAAGAAATTTTTAGTAATCAGCATTTTTGACAATCTTATCAACCAAAATGTATTTGCAAAGTTTCTTTTCTGATACTATTTAAGTTGGATAGACACTGTTTCACAGGGTACTTGATCATGCATTTGAAAAATTAAGAGACTGATATGGAGTGGTTTTGATTTTTCGGGCCAGAACAACCATATGACATCTTTTCCTTTGTGACATCATAATAAATTGACAGAAGTAAACCATCATACATTTTTTGTATTTTGTCAACTACGCTGCAAATTAGCTCAATTTTCCCCAAAATATTGTTTAATCAGGAAACTTTGTGAAATATCTGTGTTCAATTGTACCGATTTGTGACAAAATCTCATGGATGAAAATATTCGTGTCTATCTACCTTAAATGTATCATTAACAAAATGGGAGCAGTTGGAAACAACAGCTTATCCCCTCGGCTGCAGCATATAAATTTCCAAATTCAGTTAATGTTTCAAAATTTTAATTCTCAAAAGCAGCATCACTCTTGATGAACATGCACTGACCTAAGATGATTGATGTAGTATCTCAGATATAAACCTTAAGGCAAACTTTAACCTGAAACATTGAAGCATAAAATGTAGGTCAGAGTGAGTAATGAAGGGATATGGAGTAAATGCACATCAGACAAAGTCTCTACAAATACATGGTAAAAAGCAATGGAACAACACTTTTATTGTTGTTCTTCATCTTGAAGTCACCATGAGGCCTTCAACAATGAGCTTTGCCCATATCTCATAGTAAGTTCAAGAAGGCCCCTCGCACCGGTTTCACCCAATTATCATCTGAAGCAGCATCACTCTCAAAGACGCATCCACTGAACACAGATGATTGATGTGCCACATGCAGTTTCTCAGATATGAACCTTTACGCAAACTTTAACCTGAGTCATGGAAGCATAAAATGTAGGTCAGAGTGACCAAATTATCATCTGAAGCAGCATCACTCTCCAAGATGCATCCACTAACCAAAGATGATTGATGTGCCACATGTAGTTCCTCAGATATGAACCTTTATGCAAACTTTAACCTGAGTCATTGAAGCATAAAATGTAGGTCAGAGTGACCCAATTATCATCTGAAGCAGCATCACTCTCCAAGACGCATCCACTGACCAAAGATGATTGATATTCCACATGTAGTTTCTCAGATATGAACCTTTAAGCAAACTTTAATCTGAGTCAGTGAAGCGTAAAATGTAGGTCAGAGTGACCCAATTATCATCTGAAGCAGCATCACTCTCCAAGAAGCATCCACTGACAAGAGATGATTGATTTGCCACAAGTAGTTTCTCAGATATGAACCATAACACAAACTTTAACCTGAGGTGGGACAAATGGACGGACACTCGGACGGACTGTCGAGATGCTATATTCCCTCACCAACTCCCATTGGGCAAGGAAAATAAAAGGGAATAAAAAAGCCATGTAAATTACAGAAGAAAATTATTTAATATGCTGTAAACATGGAATTTTCACTAGTTACAGTCAAGAAAAATCAACAAAACTTTAGTTCATGCAAATAGTTATCCCCGCACTTTTCTGAAGAAAATGGGGGATATTGTTTTGGTCCCGTCCGTCCGTCTGTCCGTCCATCTGTCTGTCCCGTCCGTCCGTCTGTCTGTCCATCTGTCTGTCTGTCTGTCTGTCCATCTGTCTGTCTGTCTGTCTGTCTGTCTGTCCGTCCGTCCGTCCGTCCGTCTGTCTGTCTGTCATCCGCCTGTTTGTGTGTCTGTCTGTCTGTCTGTCTGTCTGTCTGTCTGTCTGTCTGTCCGTCCGTCCGTCCATCCATCCGTCCGTCTGTCTGTTAGATGGACCTTGTCAGTGGGACTCCTTCCTCATTTTTGGATTTATGGATTTAGTTTTGTTATAGAATTGTTGCATATAGTCTGCAGATGCGCAATAAGCTTTCAGATTTTTGATATTGGTCTTGGTGCAAACAAGAGGCCCTAAGATGTCGATTTTGACACATGTGAGCTTGTCAGTGGAACTCCTCCTACATTTTTGAATTTATGGATTTAATTTTGTTATAGAATTGTTGCATATAGTCTGCAGATGGGCAGTAAGCTTTCAGATTTTTGATATTGGTCTTGGTGCAAACAAGAGGCCCCATGATGTCAATCTTGACATATGTGAGCTTGTCAGTGGAACTCCTCCTACATTTTTGGATTTATGGATTTAATTTTGTAATAGAATTGCAGCATGTAGTCTGCAGATGTGCAATAAGCTTTCGGATTTTTGATAGTGGTCTTGGTACAAACAAGAGGCCCAAGATGTCAATTTTGACACATGTGAGCTTGTCAGTGGAACTCTGTTTTCTGAGTCAAACAGGGAAGTGTGGGGATGGCCATCATTTCTGATGGCACCACTTCTAGTTTGATTTTGAAGTGTAATATATAAACCCAAAAATATTGTCAATCTTTAGAAGTTCCTAGCATGAAATTACTCCTTTATACAGATTGGAAAAAAGAATTGCAAAAATCTCCATGTATGTTAAAATTCAGCCAAGGCATATATTTAAATATCGAATATCTACCAGGAACAGTGTATATACTATGTGAGATGACAAATTACAATATACCTGAAGCTTTCTTTGGTGATGAAGCATCATAATAACCATCAGGTGTTCCTACAATCTGTATAATATGTCTGTCACCATGGTCAATGGACTTGTTAGCATCTGGAAAAAATCATGCAAAAATGTTAGTCAGAAACCAATTACCCCCTTCCCCTCCCTCCAATGATGAGGGAGACTCCCATGACCAATTACTCCTAAAATGGTATGCATTTTGACTTTTACGATTTAACTTGTGATGGCCAGAAGGACACTTGGATCAGCCCATTTATTCATTGGGAAATATGGGTTTATCTTTAACAGGAACCTGGATTTGTATTTTTAATTTTTTGGACTAAGGGTTGAAAAAATTGTTTTCTTGGGAAATTAGGGAGAGTTATTCTTTAAGGATTCCCTGATCAAACCCTCCTATCCTCCTATCCATTCTCATTTATACTATCTGAAAACATGAAATATACACATTTATAGATTAAACCCTACCATGAGATTACCTTATTTTTCAAAATATGTTTCTAGTGGCTCTCCATTGGGCATAAGCTAGAAGACAGATTGTTTTTTTTTTTTAAGTAAGTGGGAAGCGGGAGCATAGTAAAAAAGTGTGCAAGAAAAAGGGAAAGGATGTCAAGCTTGAAGTGAGGACCATTGAAAAAAGAGCCCATGAAAAGGGAAACGTTGGCCTCTATAAGAGTCTTTAAAATATTTTGCCACTCAGGAAATCTGAAAGTGAGGAAAAATTAACCTAGATGTTGGGGAAGGGACCCCCTATTGAGACCCCCTTTCTAATGTTATCAAGTTTTTGAAAAAAAATATCAAAATAAAACAATCAGCAAAAATACCTGTAATTTCCCCCTCAAGTCATTAAGAATTTGGTGCAGATACTCTTTATGCTGTGAACGGTATTGACAACCTTAACTTTACACAATACTGTGAAAGAACTATTGTTCATAGGGTTCCAATTTTCCCGGATTTCATGGTTTGCCAAGAAATTGAATTCCCAACGAAATGCATTTTTCCCCAGAGTTTAAATGCATACATGTACATGTAGAATTCAAAACCATGAATTTATATACCCACGAAATAGTGATAGTTATGAAAACCACAAAATTTGATGTCCATACTGCATGTAATACTTAGGCCACATCAAATTAATTAATAGATTCTCATCCCCACCCGCCCCATTTTTTCTTAGCTGAATTTTTTTTTATTTTCAATTATTCAGAAATTTTCTTTAAATTCCTATCAATTTTAGTGAAAATCAGTAAAAAAAATTTTTAAAAAAATCCTCCCACCTGCCCCAGATTTTTTGTTACATGTGGATGAGAATCTACAAATTAACTTGATATGGCCTTATAGTATAACTAATTGACCGTCGTGAATATCAATAAAAAAGTCGAGAGTGCCGAACAACGCAGAAGGATTTGAAGAGTTGCAGAACTTGTTCTGCAACGAGTTAAATCCACTGCGTTGATCGACATGAGTGACATTTTTATTGATATTCATGACAGCCGATTAGTTATGCTTTTTATTATATAGATTTTCAACTCAAAAACCGAGATTTTAGATGCGGATTATTTTTTTCATGTCAATATGCCAGTTGTTTACTTGACGACGACATTGAAGAGACATTGTGATGTCGCTTCATTAAGACTTCATCCAGTGACTAGAAATCCTTTATTTTCACCGGTGACAATATGACATGTATTTAACTGAGAAAACTCGATAAATCACCGCTATCTATATAATAAATGCCTAAATATCACTGGAATTCAACAGATCATANAAAAATCGTCGGTAATTTTCTTTGATGTTGGGTCAACTGATAAATGCCGGTGAAAGTCGGACTTCCGCCAGAATTGTCGGAGTTTTAGTGTCCAAATTGTCTCTTCAAAAGTTTTAGGCTAATATCAAGAGGAAAATAAACTCGATAACAACCGCGGGTTTCATGTGACTTCCCTTTCAAAATCGTATTTCCGAACGTATTAATCAATGCCACGACTAAAAAAAGAATTGGATGGCTTCGACGAAACATATACCTATGTAAAAATATCTACTCAATTTTCCATTTGACCGAGAAAAGTGGGTTAAAACACATCTAATTTCAAAACGTAAGCCTCCGTAGATTCTCATACTGACATGCTAGAATGTTCGGGTTGCACGAAATTGAAGCATGGAATTTCTATTTTGATGACCAATCAAAATACAGTTTAGCGGATTCCCCCCCCCACGTATTGTTTGTGACAAGAATAGGAGCCAAAGACATGGTCTCTTCCAAAATTCGCTGAGGCATTTCAGAATTAATTATTGTCTCAGCAAAAAGGAACTTTTATACTATAGACCCTTTCACGATAACTGCGGTCCTGAATTTTGCGCATGCTCTCATATGCCTTTGAGTGGGTAAAATGCAACGTCATAATATATGTGACGTCTTGATTAATTGTCCTACAACGTCATTTTGGCGGGAACTGTATTTATTTTCCACTCAAAATCATAGGACCGCAGTTATCGTGAAAGGGTCTATTGGAAACTTCTTGTGGATAAAACACTTTTATGAAGATGTTAGCGTAAAAAATGAGAAAAGTTCACCGTCTGTTGAGCGTGACATCGTGTAAAAAATAACAAATGCTTTTATGGAATGTTAAGTAATTCTTGGAACTGAATAATCACTGAAATATTCGATTCCCTGCAAGGATATGTGAATATTGATTTTCTCTGAAGCTATTTTTCGTGTGATGTTTTTTTTTAATTCAAAGTTATTAATAGCGTGCTATTTATAGGTCGTCACTCACTAAGATTGACCTTGACCTAACAAAACCAATTTACGCAATTTTAAGGCTGATATTCGTGCAAATTATTTAATAAGTAACAAATTATTTTATATAATATGATCTTTTAACAACTTTGAGTTCTGACAGTCACATATACAATGTAATTCATGATGTTCATACCAATTACAAGTTATTTTCTGCCATACGCATAATATTTTTAAAAAATATCCTCTCGATATTTTCCGACTATTTGAAATATGAAAAGCAAGCTTTTCCAAAATAATTAACTGCACTTAGAGATCATTACTTCTTATACACAAGTAGATAAATGTTGACAAGTACAATTAACAACAACAGGTGAGTTAATCCTCTGTTTAGGGACCGACCATTTAACCTGAAGGGGGGGGTTATGGTTTTTTTTCTGGACAGAAAATTTTTTTCGCGCTTTGCGCGAAACAAATTATTTATTTTTTGCACGCGTATCAACAAAATATTTTTTTTCAAAATTAACATTATTTTTTTGGGCAGAAAGCCTCATTCAGAAAATTTTTTTTCATCATTTTGGCAGCCAAAATATTTTTTTCACATAAAATCAGATCCAAAATATTTTTTTAGAAAAAAACCATAGCCCCCCCTTCAAGTTAAATGGTCGGTCCCTTATCAGTTTCTCGGACATCCGTGAATGTCGGGTTTGTTGTCGGACATTCACCCCGTTTCACACACAATTCACCGACGTCGGATTTGAGTGATTTTCAACTGAATGCCTCTGTTTGTACTGTAAGTAAGCATAACAAAAATTATATTACTATCTAAGCTTTCACACATGGCACAAGCTTAAGTCTCTTGAATAAATATGCCACCTGGACAATAGGACTAATTTTTTTAGAACCAATGTCGTGAATATGATGAGTCAGAATAAAAAAAATCTGTGTTTCCGGTAATCCTACCGACCCTAGATTTTTGGGGCTAAAAATGCCTACCTTAAAGTTTTTTTGGCAATATTTAAAGAAGCACTGTTAAAATCCAGAAGTTACTCTCTATATGTCTACATGTATGTAAAAATTTTGGAAACATTTTAAAACTAGAGGCTCCCAGGAGCCTGTATCGCTCACCTGGCTTTCAGTTGCCACAATCGTGGTAACATTGTAAGTTATACATGTGATCATCAGTCTCTCAAACTTTAGTAACTCAAACACCACCAATATCTTGAACAGTATTTAAAGTCTGATCATGTTGTACTATTTTTCTTTGTTGCGCTTTATTGACAAAAAACACTCTTGCTAAGGACCACTTTAGACACCAGTTTTGAAACAGAGAGACATCATTATGTAAATGGCGGTCAACAAACAATTTTCCCGCCTTTTTTGGCAACCATTTTGAAAATGGCTGTCAGCAAATAATTTTCAACATAAGTTTTGAAGTTGCGACATCAATACCTATTTGGAAACCATATTTCATTGAAATCAGACAACATTGAATTTTCCCGCCTTTTTTGGCGACCATTTTGAAAATGGGGGTCAACGAACAATTGTTAACTGTTTTGAAGTTGTGACATCAATACCTATTTGGCAACCAATTTTCATTGAAATCAGACAATGTTGCATTTTCCCGCCTTTTTTGGTGGCCATTTTGAAAATGGTGCTCAACTAACAATTTTTGACATCAGTTTCGAAGTTGCAACCTCAATACCTATTTGGAAACCAAATTTCATTGAAATCGGACAATGTTGAATTTTCCCTCCTTTTTTGGCGGCCATTTTGAAAATGGCGGTCAACGAACAATTTTCAACACAGGTTTTGAAGTCGCAACATCAATATCTATTTGGAAACCAAATTTCATTGAAATCGGACAATGTTGAATTTTCCCGCCTTTTTTGGTGGCCATCTTGAAAATGGCGATCAACAAACTATTTTCAATACAAGTATTAAAGTCGCCTCAGCATGGCAAACATTTCATAATTTTACACTTAATCTTCATCTTCTATAGTTTTCGAAATAAAATCGAAAAATACGAATATTTTAAAAATTCGGTGAAAAAAGGGCAATAACTCCTACAAGGGCTTATGGATTTTCTTCAAAATTTCAGGTTGGGTAGATCTTGATATGCTGAACATTTTTGCAATTTACACTTGACCTCTATCTGTTACACTTTTTGAAATAAAAAATTAAAAATGCAAAAATTTTGAAAATTTTACAGAAAAAGGGCCATAACTCCGAGATGGGTTTCAAATTTTCTTCAAAATTGCACAGTGGGTAGATCTCATCATGCTGATCATTTTTACCCCGTCAAAATTTTGTTATCTGTAATAGTTTTTGAGTAATTTGCAAAAAACAGCAATTTACCCTATGTTCTATTTTTAGTAACAGCAGCCATTTTGTTTGGTCTACGGACATAAAAATCACAAACTTGAAAGTGCATACCCTGGTGATGTTTCAGGTCAAGTTTGGTTAGCATTGACCCAGTAGTTTCAGAGGAAAAGATTTTTGAACAAAAGTTAACGGACAGATGGCGGACGCCGAGTGATGGCAAAAGCTCACATGGCCTTTGGCCAGATGAGCTAAAAAGGCCCTCTTACCAACCGTAATTTTGAAGAGTAAGTTACCGGAAACACAGGTATTTTTTTAAGGCCTGACTCAGGTTCATAATATCCTACTCCTATACCATAAGAAATTGTAAATTTGTTTCCTACAAAGCTAATAAATGTAAGAAGGCTTATCATAAGACAAAATTTTAAAAAATCTGTGTTTCCGGTAACCGGACCAACCCTAGATTTTTGGGGCTCAAATTGCCTACCCTAAAGTTTTTTTGGCAATTTTTAAAGAAGCACTGTTAAAGTCCAGAAGTAACTCTCTATATGTCTATGTAAAAATAAAGTTTTGGAAAAATAAAAAACTATGCCTAACTACAAATGTACCGACCCTTATTTTGAAGAGCATGTTACCAGAAACACAGGTATTTTTTTAGGCCTAAAATAGTAGCTTTCTATTCACCTCTAATACCTACAATGTACAGGTAAATTTAATCATCATGGCATCTGCAAAATGCATTAAAATCAATCCCTCAGTCCCCATCCCTCACACACACAAACAAAAAGAACTATTAAAATTGTAGGAAAGAGCAAAGACTGGTAAAGGTTGACCTGCAAATTAAATCACAGGGATTTGTTACATTCATGTAAATTACACACCGCTTTCTCTGATAGAACATGTCCCAATAAATTTGTTGCGCAGGCAGTGTCATTAAACAGGTTGGGGACAATTCCCCAATTGCTTATTTGGGATAATACCTCACTTGGGGTATAATACGCTAAGCAGGGTCTATTTCTACAGTGATAAAATGACTTATTTCACTATTTCGACTTCATACTCAAAAGGGCAACAGACTGCCAAACCACTCAGTCAGAAAAACGCAAAGTCTGTATCGATGAAAAAATTAAATATAAATATGAACCTACAAAAGCTTAAATTACAGGACAAGCTAATGAAGTAAAGTGCAATTTCATAGACCATGCAATTTTGCTGCATTAAAAACAGCTACATCTACATAATTTCTTTTGAAAAGTTGTTGCATTTTATTTGAATAATTGTCCTTTTAAGCAGAAGGTGTCGAATCCAAAATATACATTATTATTACCATCAGGGAGAAATATCCCAACTTTAATAGGCTTGTTCGCGAATCCAATCAGTGATGTCACAAAATCAATTTTTTGGTTGGCAAAATTGTATTTGAGGAATAAATTGCATTGTACAGCAATGGGACAGAATTTTTTTTTTTAATAACTTTTCACATACTAGTCTGATTTTGGATCTATAAAATGCATAATAAACCTAGAGATTTTCATATTTTTTCTATCAATTTACTTTTTCTAAATTTCCTCTGAATAATTTGAAATGTGTATTTCAAATATATGGAAATTGTCAAAAATTTGAATACTTTACAAATACGTCAATAAAATCAAATAAAAATAATCAAATACAGAAAATTTTTATATCCTGTTAAACTGTAAAATGTCTTCAATTCAGATCAAAAGAAATTATCAAATTACCTTGAAGAACAAACCCATACAAGTTAATTGAAAATGACATTTTTATGACCCTAATTAATGATTACGATTTCTTGCCAGCCAAAAGGCTCCACAGGTAAAAATATCGAGGTTGTGACGTATCGGCGAATAAGCCTATAGGAATTACACCCATTATGGGCCATTAAACCCAACCTGTTAAAATCCACACCCCACTCTACCTATTCAACAAGTAGATCAAATTGATTTGGTACCAGCAACATCCTATATGGTTGAACTTGTGGAAAATGTCAGAGAGAAGTGTGTGGATAATTTTAAACAGAGTTTGACACAAACACTTGTCCTCTAACCTGAGTCTAGTAATTTTTAGGAAGGACTAGTAAATTTGTAAACTGGTAGTACTTTGGGCTAGAAAATATGGGAAATTATTCAACAGGTTCTTCATTTTTGGGCCAGTAAACTCACTTCAGGAAGGGTGAATTAAAGCATCTTCCAGTCCTTTTCACTCCTTTTTTGACGACCAAAGTTTAACGGTGGTTACTAAAACACGGAACAACGGAACGAAGGAATAGCGGAACAATCTAAATTACGGAATACTGTTCTGTGCACAATATACGGAATGCGGTCCCGGAACAGAATAATACGGAACGACGACGGAATAGCGGAACAATCTAAATAACGGAACAAAGACCCATGCGTAAAGATACGGAACAATTACACGTCACAATTGTAACGTTGTTAGGACAACTCAGTTTGGCAATGGCGCAGGTAAACTGGTCCGCCGTTCCACAATGCTACGCTCGTTAGGAATGGGTGATGGCCATTGTAACGTCGTGTTTCATTGGTCGAAAGTGTTGATTGTTTTCATTTTTTCCGGGAAAATATTCACATAACGACCGTTGTTGATTAAGAAATAATTCATGGGCGCCGGTGGTTTGTTGGAGATTTACATATGGGTGGCCATTATTTTCGCTGATATTTTACCCAGAGCATAGCGTAGCGGAGCGAGGGGTAAAATAAACGAAAATAATGGACACCCATATGTAAATCGAATACAAACCACCGGCGAACCTGAATTATTTCGATTCTAATCTGACATTTCATAATCTGAGCGGACCTATAGTGTACACGGTAACTACAGCCAATACTTAAGATTTACTGACGTTTTTGTGCACAAAACATATTATGACGTCGTCAGTTTCAGCGTAAAGACTGTTGTGAAGTCGTTCATTATGTTATTGGAGATTTTCATATGGCTAGTCGTCATGGTTTCCATTGTTCCCATTGTTCCCATATTAGAATTAGTCTTTAGCAACGTCTCGTAAAATCACGGGGTAAGAATCTCGACCTCGGGATTTTTAGCCGTCACCTGTTGTTAGTGTAACACAACAGGAGCCCAGTTTATGGCGCAGGCTATATTGAAACAACTTCCATTATCTACCGGTGACGTTTTAGATTGGTTTAACTCAGAAAACTCAATTACACGTCACAATTGTAACGTTGTTAGGACAACTCAGTTTTGCAATGGCGCAGGCTATATTGAAACAACTTCCATTATCTACCGGAGATGTTTTAGATTGGTTTAACTCAGAAAACTTCGACAACAAATTGCCTTTCAGACCAAAAAAAATTACGGAACAGCCAGAACATCAAGGAAAAACAGAACAAGAACTCATGGAACAACCGGAACACATCGACGGAACAACAGAACAACATACAGAAATAACGGAACAGCCAGTCAACTCCCAAGAACTAGATGACAGTTTCCAAATGAGACATTGAATATACTAGAGAGGTTTGGGTTCCTGCTGATAAACATATAATGTTTGAAAATCTCAACACATGCGATAGGGATCTAATTCTCGATCCATGTGGCAGGTTAAACAGAACACTTATTGATTCAGCCATGGATATCATTAAATTTCAGTTTCCACACATAGCTGGCTTACAATCATCAACTCTAGCACTGAATTTCAGAAAACACTCACAACCATTTATCCAGATAATAAACAGAAGTCCTCAAGATGGTGGATCGCACTGGCTTATGATAAAAAAACTTCCAGTGCCAACCTGGAGAGGTCTCAATTTGTGATTTGTCATTTGATGATCTTCCAAGCATGGAAACTATGGCTATTTGTAGTCTGATACAACCACCAGGAATGACTATTACCGTAAAAATGATAGATGTTTTTCAACAAAATAATTCCTATGATTGTGGGTTGTATGCCATTGCAAATATGGTAGGTCTGGCAATGGACAAAGATGTAACAACTCAGAGATATGATAGACGAAAACTAACGAGCCATCTCTTCAACTGTTTCGAGGGAAAGCAGTTCTCCTAATTTCCCACGATGTCAAATAGAAAACCCAAGTGTGAAGTAAAACGCACACACATTGTCCAGTTATACTGTACATGCAAATTACCGGACACACATTCTCTCTATGTTACTGTACAGCTCACACGGATGAAGGCAAAGTCCTTGTTTTTGGGTGGATTTTCGCGACGTGGACTGATTAGCCAAGTCCGTGTAGCAGGGTGGACGATCGCGGACTTCCACCTTAAATTACGTGACCCAACGTGGACAAATTTTTGAAAACGGAATCCTCGTGGAACCATCGCGGCCACACCGAGGAAATATTCGATGTACATATGTTTGATTTCATTGCAAACATAAAAATCGAGGAATATTTACATCCTTATACTAACATGTTTGATTTCGTTGCAAACATACAAACCCAGGAATATTTACACCATGGGACTAACATTATTTGTCCCAGTCGTATCGTAGTTCATTATAAACGGAAACCAAATGCATGTAAAAAAATAAATAAAACATTCAACATTCCTAGATATGTATGTATTTGTTATCAAAAGCATGCTTCAATAATTGTTGAAAGAGCGCCTCTACCTAATTTGTATTCATATTACCTGAGATATTGATTTTTTTCATTGGCCGGTTTTTGTTCTATTTTTAGAAAATTACCTAGTGCCTATCTTCTACATGTATATATAAAATCTAATGGCTTCCGAAAGCACTCCTGCTTTATGTGCTATATCCAGGCTTTATTTTAAATTTTAAGCTATTTATGATAAACCCGGCACCTGAATCGGTTTTCAGGGGCTTCGGCTACAGAGCTGCCGGGCGCGTCCCCAGGTGGTGGATAGGGGAATGCCCTGTCTATGCGGGGTAGTCAGGTCATAATACGGAAAGCCTGACCGCGAACCATTGTAGCCAAACTGTGTGGAGAAACGCCACGCTCCATGCAGTATAAAGACCCCTTCTATATTTCTCTAAAGAGAGCAGACGCACTGGGTGTCGTATGGAAGGCTAAATTTCCTGCCCCTACCCGTTTCTCCAATTTTCCAGTGGCAGTCAAAAGTCGTTGCCCAGGTTGTCCCTTCCACCTTTATTTCTTTCTTCTGATACTTTCAATTTTTTGAATTGATTAACTTGTTCTCGTCCTGATATAGCTGAAATATTGCTCATTGGACGTTAAACTCTAACTAATCAATATTTATGATAAAGATTTCATAGACAACAATTTTTGAAAGAATATTTTGATAAAAGTTATAAATCTGAGACCTGAAAAGTGACAATTACGCAACTAGACGACGCCGAGGGATTCTTGTTGTTGACAGTGAATATTTTATTTTAATTTCCATCTACGCAAATTTCCGCTTGAAAATATTTGAAAGAACAGTGGTTTGACAGAATATTCATGCTTATTTTCACGGCAACACCAACGAGACAAACAAAAAATTTAGGCTTGCAAATATCGTAATTCTAAAATAACTTGACGATCTGCATGGGAAAATTGGTTGTCAAGGAAAATTATATTTATATAACTTCAACCTGTCAAACTTTCTGATTATGATAATTTTGGGGAAAATGGTCATTTGTTGACATTAAGCTCAATATTTTCAATTATATTTTTCACGACAACACAATGATTTCTAGATGCTGACCCGCGATGATTCCACGTTCAACACGATGTCACGAGGGGTCCACACAGGTAAATATTTTGTCCACGTTCTCAATTAGGTTGTCCACGTTCAAGATCGCGGTGGAATTCCACGTTTGGCAAAATTTGTCCGTGATGACAACAAGGATTTTGCGTTTTCCATGTGAGCTGTACAGTATATGTGATGGTTGTGAACAGGAATTCCATCCACAATGTCTGGGCCTTGATGAAAGCGTCGTGAAAAAAAGCAAGAAAATATACTATGACAGTTGCAAACCAAAAAATAAAAGAAAATAATTTTTTTGTTATCTTTCTTTATTTCATTTAAAGTATATCTCAAAACACGGAACATTGATTTATGGAACGTTCCGTTTTAATCCACAGAACATCATTCCATAATTTAGACTGTTCCGCTGTTCCGTCATTCCGTCGTTCCGTATATTGTGCACAGAACAGTATTCCGTAATTTAGATTGTTCTGCTATTCCGTCGTTCCGTGTTTTAGTAACCACCAAGTTTAACACAGGCTATACGTAGGGTTCTTATTCATCAGACAATATGTCATTATACTATAAAGTATGACATATATTCTGGGGACTCCCAATAGACATAGAACCCTGCAAATGATTATTCCAATACCTCATATTTTACCTCTGTGACAGTGTCACAGTGTGTCTGTGATTCGGGTGCCTGTGCTGCAGTGTTCTAAGTGCATTCTTATGTTTTTATCAAGAAGTACCTTGATTTTTACTCTGATGACCTCTCTTTGCTCTGTTATTCCATAAAATCCAGACATGCTGTCACAGAATAATTAAATTCATAAAGCCGTATCACTGTCATTCATCCATTCTAACGTCAGCATCTGTGAGCAACCGGAAATTTGGTGAAGATTTCCAAATACTCTTGTAACGAATATCTGGGGTGGTCAAGTCAATTTCATACCATATGTAAAATTGAAAGCCTTCAAACTTTGATTCATTAAATTCAAATTGAATAAATATATGTTATTTACGCTATTTCAATAATATATGAATGATACAGCTGTAGAGTAATGACATTTCTATATTTTCTTCATATTTTAATACCCCTACAAAAAATGGAATAAGACAACTGGTTCCCTGTACAATCACGTGTATTATCCGATCAGTCATGTGAGCTACCAGTGTAAGTAATTAAGATAAAAGTACTGAAATACATTTCGTTTTTCAATGAATCTCATTTAAACCATGCATTTGGATTGTTGAAATTCCAAAAATTGAGCGTCGTTAAATAATGTTAGATATGTGTTATTTTGGTTTGTACGAGTGTTCGTATAAAAATTCAACGATATCAGCAACATATGTTGACATATATTTTGCTGGCTAGTGTTACAGTAACGTAGGAATCATCATACCCAGTTATAATTATATCTTCATACTCTTATATTGTTTTGACATGGTTGGCAAATGATAGAATTTGGGAAAACATGAAAACCAATTTATGAATTGCTAGTGTTTTTGACGAGAGTGATTACTCAGATAAGCATTGCTTATTGAGTAACGTAGGGATCATTTATTTTATCTGATGGTACATCTACACAAGAAATGGTCACAGTTTCCATCACATCTTTGTCATGGAAATGGTGGAAGTCCATGCAAACTTCGTTCCAAAAGTAAATTCCTTGGAATTTCTAACAATAATTTTTCCACTTGTGTCATTTGGTAACGTAGGAATCGGTCATGTAGGAATTTTTTTTCATAGTTAAGGAAGTATCATTAGAGATCGACTGTAGTCATTTCATAACCAAGTAGTGGAAATTCATAAGTGCTTTGTTTCTTATAAGTACCCAACATTTTAGGCCGATCCTTTCATGTAATTTTGCTAGAACATATGTAACGTAGGAACCTTTGTTATTTGGAACTTCAAAAACTACAGTGTTTATGAGTACAATACTTTTTTATTGTTAATGGCCAATTTTCATACATGATTTTATATATCATATTGTTAGAAGACGTATCTTTTTAAGGTATAACTTAAATCTTTCGAGAATCAGTTTGACCCCGAGGCAGTTTTTAAGTAGCAGTAACGTAGGAATCGTGAAAAATCTTGACAAGTTTTCAATTTATTTAATTTTTTCAATTGAGAAGGTACCATTTAAATCTTTACTTTTACTAAATCTTCATCTTGGAAGAAATATAATACGTAACAAAAAAATTGATAATTTACTGTTTTTAGTAATAAAAAGTAGCCCCAAAAAACAAAAAAATACAATCTTGACATGCGAAATTTTGTATTGAAACCATACGAAAAAACACCACAACTTTTCAATAGATCGTGGTATTGTACTTGTTGTAGGTTCATTTAATTCCTATTATTGACAGTTGCAAGAAAAAAATCCAACGCTTTACTTTTATTTATGATTTTTTTTTACCAGAACGTTTACTTTTGTCAACCATATATGCATGGTTTAAATGAGATTGACTATTTTTCAGGGACTATACATTACGTTATGTATAGTCCCTGGTTTTTTGCTAAGCTACAGGGTGAGCCTTGTCGTCCATCGTCCATCGTTAAACTTTTCTTTCAAAGAACTTCTCTGAAATCCCTTTAACCAAACATGGGGGACCAACGGGAACACTGGACCGCTTACGGGAAATGCATTCAAAGATCTTCATCTGTAAAACTCACTTATCCAATACGGGACTTTCGAGATAGGGGATCAAATGAATTTGGCGGCTACAATCCTTGTATACAAGGATTGTCCACAATCCTTATACAAAAGGATTGTACAATCCTTGTATACAAGGATTGTAGTCGTCAACCAAAAATCATGTAATATATGTTTAGAAGAAATTATTTATATTTTAATGAATAAAATAGATAAAATTAGTATCATTTTTGGCTTTTTTTTGTCATTTTTACAATTTTTGAAGTAAAATAATTCAAATTTGAGACATCGACAACAAGAATTAATTAAGGCTGGGCTTGGGTTGTGTTTACACAACAATATCAAACAAACTTGGAAAATAATGAAAGGATTACCAATGTAGTTTTATATCAAGGAGGGATATTGAATAAATTATTAAAATGATATAATGATTATTTATGTAAAATGGGATGGAATTATGACTCCAGATGGATTAGAGGGGATAGCAGTTTTTTTCAGCAATAAAAGTTTCTTGATTCTTTTTGAAACATTTTGGTAGCCCTGAAAAGGGCTGTTGTAATGATATATATCTTCACTGTAACATCATTTAGACTGGGTACTGTTCGGCAATATGTTGGCACAAGTTGTTGAAGACTTCTTCAGACGTTGCTCCCCAACGGTCATACCACATTCTTTCATCGAGGTACGATGGGAGAAAATCACCAGAGACACCCTTCATAGTTTAAATTTCTGTTTTGTGCGTGCCCAACAGGATTCTATCGTTTGGGTATGTACCCCTGTCTCTGGGTCGACAAAGTTGACTGAGTGGTTTACAGTGGCATGTTCTAGATTCACACACGTTGGATAATGGGTAGAAGCGTGTCTGCATCTCTTTTATCTACTGTCTGCATATATGTTATAGCAGGACTTCTTGAAGTATCTGCTAGACCAAATACCCATTGTTCTTTACTTTGGATATGTAAATAAAGATTGCAATCCATAATCCTTTACAACAACATTGTCTGTCTTATTAAACACACAAGCTGTCATAATTAGACAAATCTTCAAATGAAGCCATATCATGCAAAACAATGACAAAAACCACAAATAAAAACCTCAAAATGTATATTTCTTATAAAAAAAAACGAAAAGTTTTGCATATTTGGTCAATTTAATAAATAATACTATTTTCCCAAAATTTTGGAAAAAAAAGTACAATCCTTTTGTATAGGGATTGTGGACAATCCTTGTATACAAGGATTGTAGCCGCCAAATTCATTTGATCCCGAGATAGGAAACGATTTCTTCAGATACCAGTAAGACGGATAACTGGATTTCTGACATATTGAAATAAATATATAAACCACATAAAAACAAATTATTTATGAAATTGAATAGGAAAATGAAAGGATATGGAGTGAATGTACATGTGACAAAAACGCACACGATACATAAAAAAACTCCAGTTTATCAAGGACAGGGCTTTTATTCCTGTCTACATCTTGATGTCGCCTGAGGGTCTTCAACCAGGGGTGAACAATATTCACCCCTCAAGCGAGATCAAGAAGGCCCCTAGCGTGCACATTCTTGACAAAAATTATATCAAGGTCACTCCCTTGCTCCCCATCCGCCATGAAGTGCAAATTTGGGCGATGCTTAGGGTTATCCAGTTGAAAGTGTACTTATAATTTGTCCTACAAGACAATTCAGTATTGAACTAAATTTTAATTGACAAAAACAATTAACATAAGGCGCTACAAATAGATTAAATATAAATTACTCTTAGCTCAACAGTGTTAATTAATTAGTCATTCCCTTTCAAGGTATTGAAATATTGATTTTTGTTGTATAATACACAAAAATGTTTCTCATGGGAGTGAACACGTCTCAAAACTGTCCCGTATTGGAACTTAACTTAGTCGATCACAATAGTCCTTTTGTAGCCCCTTTCTAAGTTTGTGATTCAGAGTTTTATTACCTCATCCAAGATAGCTGCCAGCGAAGAACCCGATTTCAATATATTGGGGACCATACGAGAAATGCATTCAAACTCTTCTCCTCTGAAACTGACCCAAGCAAATTTGAACCAGACTTAGTTCCAATAGCCTTTTGGTGGTTTTTGTCAAAGTTTGTGAATTTAATGTTCGTACTTAATCCAAGATGATCGCCAGTGGGAACATAGTCCGTCTGAATTAAATGCATTAAAAGATCTTGTTCTCTGAAACCATAGAGCCAATTGGAACCAAAATTAGTCATAATAATCCTCGGATCGTTAATTCTGTTTAGCGTGTTAAATTTTTAATTTCATACCTCACCCTAGATGGCCGAAAGCGGGGAACATATAGTTTATCATATAGAACCTATTGGAAATACATTCAAAGATCTTCTTCTCTGAAACAACTGGTCCAATTCGGACTAACCTTGGTCACAAAAGTCCTTGGGTGACCTCATTCAAAGTTTGTTATTATTATTTTTTTGTACCTCATTAACAGATGACTACCAGTGGAGAACATATTTTAAAAAAGAAACCTATCGAAAATGCATTCATAAGTCTTCTCATCTGAAATCACTAGGCCAATTTAATCCATGTTTAGTCACACCAGTCTTTGGGAGGCCCCTTTCGAGGTTTCTGATTTTTATGTTAGTACCTCATTCAAGATGGCCACCAACAGAGAACATAGTAAACAAAGAACCCTATGGGATTAATGCATTCAGAAGTCTTCTCGAAAACCAGTGCTGACAATAGTATATGAACTCCTTTAGAAAAATGTGTTGATGATTTTATGCCTTTTTGAAAGTAAAGGCCAGTGGAATCATAACATTAGACTGATTGCCTCAGCCTACCAGAAGGCCATAGTCCATATGAGCGATACAGACTTCCGGTATATACATGAAATCATTATGCTAAACTCCTCATAGGAAGGGATCTTGATGGAAGCTGTATACTGAGGGTACATAACTTAATTTGTCAGTTGGTAATGGGTCTGGAGCTGGCATGTCAGTTAACTGCTAGTAGTCTCTTGTGATTTCATGTTTATGTCCGTATATTTAGTTCTTTCAGTTTCATTTTTCACAGTTGACTCAGTCCTGTTGCCAACTGAATTTTACTGTTGTTACGATCGTTTTTTTATTTATCACATTGGCTATAGGGGGAAGGTTTGGGCCCAATAAAACTAGTTTAACCCCGCCGCAGCAGGTTTGCGCCTGTCCTAAGTCAGGAAATTTATTAAGCCTTTGTGTGTCTTGTCTGTTTTCTAGTTAGTTCACTTTATGTCTATCGGAGTCTAGGAAGATGCTTATTTCGCTGAACTTGATTACTCTTTTATTTAGGGGCCAACTCCGACCTACCGTTGGATGTGGGGTTTCCTCACCGTTCATTGAAGATCTTATGGTGGCTTTTAGTTGTTATTGCTCCCCTTAGGGTCGTTGTCTCTTTGACACATTCCCCGTTTCCCTTCTTTTTCTATCTTGATGGCCTCTTGTTTTGTAAATGATATTGTAAATGTATTCGAAAAAAACATCATAAATATAACTCAGTTATATAATATGTCGTAGTGAAACACACAAAATTCACTTCTACCTCTGTAACATTTTTTACATTCCTGTAAAGTTTGGTTCCATTTGCTACAGTAACTTCAGAGGAGATAGCAAATATTTGCTTTTCCCATAGGGTCCCATGTTAAACAATGTTCTGATCTGGCGGCCATGTTTTTTGGAGGATCGGAAAAATTTCGGCAATCTAAGTAAAGGACCTTCTTCCATACATCATTCCTGTAAAGTTTGGTTCCATTTGCATTAGTAGCTTCAGAGGAGATAGCAAATATTTGCTTTTCCCATAGTGTCCTATGTTAAACTATGATCTTCGCTGGCGGTCATGTTTTTTGGAGGATCGGAAAAATTTCGGCAATCTAATTAAAGGACCTTCCATACATCATCCCTGTAAAGTTTGGTTTAGTTTTGTTCAGTTGTTTCAGAGGAGATAGCAAAAATGTGCATTTACCCATAGGGTCCCACGTTAAACTATGTTCGGCCCTGGCGGCCATGTTTTTTGGCGGATCGGAAAATTTTCGGCAATCTTTATGAAGGATCTACCATACATCATTCCTGTAAAGTTTTATTAAAATTGGTCCAGTGGTTTCAAAGGAGATAGTCAAAATGTGAAAGTTTACGGACGACGACGGACGACGGACGCCAAGTGATGGCAAAAGCTCACATGGCCTTTAGCCAGGTGAGCTAAAAAATGTTGCTAACTTACACATGTTGGGGATATCAAATTTTGATGAGGCGTTAATAAACTTCTATTAGAATAAGGCAAGACAAAAATGCTATTCCTTTTCTTTAAAAAGGAAACAAAAATTATTCTTGGTGTATTTTTTTTTTAAATTAAATATGCTAGTAGCGATACGCAGAACATTCGTTATTGCACTGATGAGACATAAGTTGTCGAAATGCGCATATGCAGAAAGTAAATTCACAGTGACTTCGGTATTTAGTTGTTTGATGCTGTCTGTGAACTTGGACATAAATTGCAAATTATTATGTTC